>APFE031682078.1:0-23962 GCA_000404065.3 Pinus taeda | reverse complement strand
TAAAATAATTTCATTTAAAAAAGGTGATTATGTGGGGAAAGCTTAGATTCATGTGCAATTCCATTTTGAATTTGGAACATAAAACCCTTTACAATTCCATTTTGAATTTGGAACATAAGGCCTTCTCTGGAACCATTGATTACAGTTAAATTGTCATAATCTAATTGTCAACAAGGACATTAATTTCACCGCCATTAAAGACATTAATTTCAGCTTAGAAATTAAAGAAAACAACAATATATATACAATCAAAAAACTAGTTTAAATAACACTAATCAAGATTTCACCTCAAATTTTTCTACTAGATTCCGACAGTGGGAAGTCCAAAAAATCACTCCAAACAACTCCAAATTAAAATATACCACAATATTTTGAGTATCTAAATTAAAACAAACCACATTAATTTCAGCATCAAAATTAATTTGAGTGTCTAAATTAAAGATAAATTGAGCATCCAAATTAAAACATGCCACATTAATTTCAATATCCAAATTACCACATTAATTTTAGTGTCGAAATTAAAGCAGACCACATTAATTTCAATGTCTAAATTAAGGGAGCTCAATTTTTTTTGGCACATGCACTTAATTAATTAACTATGCGTTTAAACAACAACTTTATATTTATTATTTTATTAATTTTAAATGTTTTGACATAATGACAAGAGCTAACAAGCCTGTTATCGAACATTTAATGCATTCGATAGCTGCCTCACCATACATACATGCCCATGCCTTTCCATCCCACATCCATCATTTCTCAGGAAAGCTCGACACCCTATCCCATCAAACTTTTTCTGGGAACGGGTGACCCACCACCTCCGAGCTAGCACCCATTGTGCTAGCACATTTTCAAACCAACGCTCGCACCCAAAACTCCATTTTCTCCATTCGCGCTCCCATCGAAGCTCCTCTGCAACCCCTCTCCAGCGTACACTGCATCCTGCTCACGGTGTTGGCTCACCTCATAAGTTTGCTCACGGTGCTGAATCTCGGCAAGCTGGAAGATATACTGATTAGGCGGTGTTGGCTCACCTCACAGGTTCGCTCACGGTGCTGAATCTCGGCAGGCTGGAAGATATACTGATTAGGCAAGGTTGCCATTCCATTTTTAATTTCCATTTTTAATAGGTAAATTATACTTTGTGCTTAAATTAAATTCATCAACAAGATAAGGAGAAATGAAAATTGAACAGAATCAATACTGTTGTTGTTCTCTTCATATATTTGATGTACAATTCCAACCACAAAACCCAACTCTTATATATCAGGTTGTCTCCAATTCTAATGAACGAGACCTTTCCAATGAACCCTCGAGCCTTGTTAGCATCGTGCCACAACCAAAGTTCTAATGGAGTGTGAATGAAGGAGCTCTAGTTAGGGATGGAATTCGATTGGAAAATTGCCCTTCGCGAGATGATTTGTCCGTCAAATTGCCCAGATTTATTATTAAAACCATTAAAATGGATACCCAGATAATACAAATTTTTGAACTTGCTAAGTGTTTCAGATTTGAAATTCCTACCCTGGCTCTTGACAAATTTATTATTAAAACCATTAAAATGGATACACAGATAATACAAATTTTTGAACTTGCTAGGTGTTTCAGATTTGAAATTCATTCCTACCCTGGCTCTAGTTAGTGCCTACTTAAATAATAAATTAAAAACAGTTATAAGTGAAATCACAAAGAAACGCCTTCGAAGTAACATTAAGCCCTTTTCATTTTTGAAAAATTCTTTGCCTTCCAATGCAATCTGAAATATTTTGTATTTTTTGGTCTCAGTAGAATTAAAAAAACTATGTGTTCCCAACTTTTTATCTTTCACATTGTGAAATCAAATTTTTAACTTGTGCATCTCAGGGATGAAAGTTTGCAAATTTTCTTTCAAAAGGCTCAGGAATGAAAGTTTGCAAATTTTCTTTCAAAGATCTTCCATTTCAAAAAATAGTTCAATCATCTTATTCAAATTACTTTGCATGTTTTATTACTTTATTTGTATTCATCTTAGCCCAATGGGTTGGCTTAACTCATTGCTGCCAATCCTTAGACATTTGACTAGTTTCGTATGAATAGGTTTCAATTTGAATCCTGGTCCAACAAACTAATCTACATTAACAAATTTACTAGGAATGTCATCCTCAACTATAGGGAAACATCCTTTAAATATCAAGGTTTCCTTGGAAAAATATATCTTCCCCCTCCTCTTCAATTAACAAAGGCCTCGCAATCTCCTTTTCTCATCAAGAATGTGCAATATTTGTTTGTTCATCTTAGTCCAATTCACACAAACATCTGTGGAGGCATACAATAACTCTCAATACTATTGTCTTTGTGAAAAACTACTGTTGGAGCATGTGGACAAATCATTTTACTATTCTTGAGAGATGTAGTTGTGTTTTGCCTTAGCTAGACTATATGTAGGGTTTCATTCAGTCATCATTTAAAGATGCATTAGTTTCTCGGAGGCTATCGAAATCCAGGATCTCTTCTCCAACTAGGATGTATGCTCAATACTTGTCCATACCTTTGCCATATCTTTTTTTAATGTTCTGGGTTTTCTTCCTTCACCCACGTGCTTGTTCTTGCATGTTTTGATGTTTTTTTGGCATTTTGATGGGGTTCATTTTCACTTCCCATGACTTGCTTTTTCACTTCCCTATGCCAATCATTCTTGGGATTCTATCTATTTCTTTAGGTGGTTGATTACCTCCTCAAAGCACTTCACTGAGACAAACTCCCCCTGCTTCATGTTGGATGATGTCCTTCCTGTGGACACACTCAATAGAAACAAAATTCTAAGCATAAAATCAACAAATTTATTTTGACCAAATTTGTTGCAACATGATTTTGACCAAAACATTTACTTTGAGGACTAATTGTATACCAAGTGTAGAATTTAACTCATAGGCTGACAACGATAGCTGAAAGTGTAAACATCCAAAGGTACAACAATACTTCAAAAAGGGAACTTAAGAGGTAATTTTGGGTGATTCAAAATATTTCTATTTAGTGATAAATCCTTGCTATTTGGAAACAAGCCATGTGATGGACTTTAGTTCATCTTAGCAAGCATAGGTATTAATATGATAATATCCATATGCCATACAACAAAACTCATCTTCTGCAACACGTTCCGGGTCGCGCTCCCAAGTCACCTCCATCCCATCCGGAATGTCTTCAAGACGTTCAATACCAGGCGGCAGTTTCAGGTACAGGGCGTAGTCGAATGAGTCTTCCGACTCCTCATTCCTCATCTTGCTTTGAGATGGGGAAGGCATACTACCTTGAACCTCCATTTGAGCATCCGTCTGATTCTCAGAAGTCTCCATGGGCTCTTTTCTTTTTAGGCTACCAAGTTCCTGTAAGGCTTCAGCCTGCTCCGCCGAGTACCCAAGGGTGCTTTCTTCATCTAACCTGCTCGGTTGTTCGGGGCTGTAGGAACCGTCAGCCGAATCCTTTATCCTTGTTGAATTATCTGAGGAGGGAGGCGTCTTTTCCTCTGTTTCGGCATTCCCGCTTCCTTCCTCATCATCCTCCTCAGCAAAAATGATAATGATCATAGCTTTCACTATAGGCTTATTCCTCCTGCGACGGTACCGAAGAGTCGCAGTTTGAACCGCATTGCTTATGTCTGAACTAGAGTGTTCAGAGTCAGAAGAGGGGGGTGAAGCGAAAGCCAAGGGGGAGATGCGCGTCGGGCTTGATTGGCCTCTACCGCTTGTGCTGCCCTGCTGCCCAGAATTGCGCCCACGGCGAGGCGTAGCCCGAGTGCGAGGAGCCATCGTGAACACAAGATAACTTGCTGCCCTCTGAGGACAAAGCCTAGCTTCCTTATTCCTCCGTCTGCTATAAATCTTTCCGATGGCGAGTTTCTTGTTCCTGAGATTTCCCCGATGGCCTAGCAGCCCAACAGTCACCGTCGAATTCTCCCTAGAATACTGAGGACAAACCACAAGAATTGGACCGGGGATGGACTCGAGGGTGGGCTTGCTTCCCTCAGAGCCTCCCTCCTCAACACTAAACTGAACTTCGAACCTCACAATGCCAGAGCCGAACTGCAAACAGAGAATGAAGAATGTTTGTGCCATTCTGAGATAACAGACAACGATTCCTTGGGAGTGCAAGTGCATTGATCAGCCATTAAGGCTCGTTAATTCTCTTGGGGCAGAGGCCAGCCCAGAACCTGTAGCGACCACCTGTCTAGGGCGTGGCATCCTGTACTCAGCGCGTGGGTGACGCATGGACTTAATTGCGATCAGTGACACCCGCATCCGGGTGAAAACATTTTTTTATATTTACTCGATAAGTCACATTATATTTACGAGCACTCAAAAAATGCATTATATTTAGGTGAAACCTATGGGAAAAATACTATGGGACAAATACCATGGGCTAGATTATTATTAATACCATGAAAAAAACATTATTAACCCTAATATTAGTATTAATAAAAATAAAAATGGCACATGGTATTAACCCATGGTATTCACTTGGAATGTAGCCTATTTAAATGGGGGAATTAAACCAGCATAGATCCATCTTTACTTTGGATCTACTAACCCCCGAAAGGTATCAAATATCGTGATATGCAAACTAACATAGAGTGAAAAAATATTTGATCCTCTCCGGGCTTGGTGGATCAAGAGTAAAAATGGATGTTGTAATTTAATGTATGTTAAACATTGTAGCTTGGTTAAAATAAAAATCAATTATTAATTTTATTAATTTTGATAAATTAGTAATAGTAATTTTGAAGCTCTAGGTTTATGATAACCCATGGTATTGAGCCATGGTAATACCATGGTATTCATGTGAGCATAGACTATTTAAAGGGGAAACTCTATCATCTTAGATCCATCTTAATTCTGGGTCTACCAAGTGCTCACAGGGATAAATAGATTTCATCCCCTAAGAGTGGTAGATGTGGAGTTAAGATGGATATAGGTTGGTTTTTATGATAATGAAGATATTAAATAGACTTAGGAAATTATATTGTAAAAACATCTTAATGTGAACGGTTAAAGCATAGACATTAGACAAGTATATTTGTATACTTCTGTTTTAAACTGAAACAAATCTAGGGCTAAAAGGAATGGATTGATTGCACTAGTCATCCTTTTATAACTTTCGCTGGAGTAAACAGATTGTAATTTGGGTAATTTTTCTAACTGCAAACATGAACATACTTGTGTATTGGAAGGGTTGTTACGAGATCCCTATAAGTGATGAATTTGAATTTTTCTTGGTTTTATATATATTATTAGGATTTTTCTCATGCTTTCTATGAATGACACGGGTGAATTTTATCCTACACCGACTAGGTTATCGATATGTAATTTCGGTAATTTTGATTTCAAAATATAATTTAGAGAAATGCAATGATTTCATTTGTGTATTCAATAAACAGAATATTCTAATGGAATTCTGCATTTGTGGTTTACCTATACAGATTCCATGGAGAAGTATTAGTGGTGTGATATCAATTGTCCTCAAGCAGAGGCTTTAGTTTTACTCTTTTCTGGAAGTAAATACTTTCTTCCAACATTTTTGAGTTTCATGAAAATTTTTAAAGTCCTAATAGTATTCAATTATGGGTTCAAGAGAGACATAGTATTCAATTATGGGTTAAAGAGATCCACACTGAATGATCTATCGGCCTTATCTTCACTTAGTATAAGGCTATTCACTTCGAGAGGTTGCATGTGCCCCCACTTCAAGAGCATAGTAAAGTAATGTAGAAATTAGAGAAGCTATCTTTAAGCTTTTAGTGAAGATTGGAAAAATGTTTGGGTTCAATAACACCCAGTCAAACATTAAGCTTCCAACAATGTTAGCTTTTAACCTGGAGCACTTTTGTGATTTGGAGGAGATCCCCCCTCGTATTTGCGACACATCTTCAGTTGTGAATTGGACTATTACTAACTGTCATTTCCTTCGAAAGTTACCTGATGACTTGGGGAACCTCAACTCTTTAAGAATGTTAAGGAAGGAAAGAAAGTACATTATGCTAAGTTCTCTTATGCTTTTCAAGTTTTTCTTAGATATCTACAATGTTTCAGGTAGGAAAGCACATTCTGTTAATGAAAATTTGTCTTGATAGAAAGGCCCAATTTTAAATTCTAATGTTTTCAAAAAAAATTGTATAACTGTAATGTTTCTAAAAGGAAAGCGTATTTTTTCAATTTAAGTATCATGATCCCATATTCCAACTTATTTTTCAGTAACCCATTAGGCTTTGTAGCTTTGAATAAATCCATGTCTTTTGATAAGATCCTCTTCCAAATTAGAACATAGTTTCCTTTTGGCAATAACCACATACAATGTCTTGATTTTGTTATTGAGACAATAGAGGTTGTGAAACAAGCCTATGCCATACAAGGACTTGATTCATTGATTATGTATCAATTATGGCTCTTGATGTAATAATGTCTTGATTTTGTTGCTTAAAAATAGAGGTTATGCTTTACTATTTCACAGAATTTCTTACAATCTTTCCATAAGTATTGATTTGTAATATCATTCACTGAGGGATGACAATAATGACAAAGGTAATATTCCACGGTTTGAAGTTCCCCTCTTACTAAATATTTAAATATATCACCACAATTTAACTGTTAGTTAAAGGAATTGTATTTGATTTGCAAACAATTCATTGCTTGATTTATAGATTTTGATTTTTTCCCTTTTTTATTTTTTTCTCAGATTTGGTATGAGATATCTTCCAAGATTTGGGTTCCCTAGTTTCCCCACCATAGCTACTAGGTTCAAATGCTATCATTAAATATTCTCGGAATGTTACAACTTTTCCTATAAGTGTGCTTTGAAACATTGTTGTTGCTTTTCCATGGTGTTAATGCAAATAAGCACTACAACTAGTGCCATTATTTAGATTAAGTGTTGAAATCTAGGTGGTCTTGTAATGATGGAGTGATTGTTTTCTAGCTAGTAAGGCCATATGCATTTTTATCTCTTATGTTGTCCTGAGATATTCAAATTCAGAATAAGAATTGAGGTCTCATTTCCATTGTAGATTGTAATTAGTTACTTGAACATAATATATAGTAGATTATCTTTTACTAATCAACTGTGGATGCGATCCCTCGTAGGAAAGGAAATTCAAAGTGACTTTGATGTCACATTGATTTTTAAAAACATCCACACACGAAAGGTGATTCAAAGTGACACTAATTTCACACAGATTTGTCAAAAATGGAGGCAAGAGAAAAGGAAACTTTGTATTCAACAATGCTCTTAATTTCATATGTACATGCACAGACATATTAGTAAAAAATATTGAAGGGTTGCCTAAGTAATATTTTCCATTCTACTACATTCTTTACAACTTGTAAATAAATAACTCGGAGAAATTCATTACACTACTTGTTATTCTTTATTAATTAGTGGTTAAGATTTTGATATTGAACAGGCTAAGATTTTTCTTCCTTTTGTGAAATTGTGTGTTCTATAATGCTTCTTTTCCATTCACTATGTATAGCATATAAAGTGTGTCTAACAACAAGTCCTAGTTTGAAAGGAGCATAATAGTATTTTCCCAAAAAAGTATTCACCTTTATCTCCTCGGCTTATGTCATGCTTGCATCCCTCTTATCTGTCTTCTTATGATGTTATTCACTGAGGTTGATGGGGGGAATGACCAGTTCCAGCTTATGTTTATACTAGTTTTTTACCTTTAATGAAATAACACGTCACTTGGCCAAGGAACATGAGCCTACATAATACATTTACCAATACTAATTTTTCTAATTTATAAGTTCAATTTCTCTCAATCTAAGAGGAGTTAGAAAGTGAGTAATAGCTCATTCGAAAGGGGAAAGTGTCCTCTACAAGATGATGCCATTTTCATCCTTAACTAATATCAGTATTCCACCAGTAAAATTATATTTTATGAACTATAATCATTATTTTATCTGTGGCAGACTTTAGGATTTTATCATTATGTTTTTGATAATGTTTAGGGCTTCCATATTTTTAATCTTTTCGGAAATATCCAAAGATCAGTTTTTCTTTGCTTATTTTCATTATTTATTAGGATTAGGGCATCTTCAAAGGGATCATGGGCATCTAGGGCTTCATTGATATATATGTACATTGCATCATTCTTGGGCAAACCATGTACCTAAGAAAATTCTCTTCATACTAGGTTAGAGTTTGTCATTATTATGTGTCAATGTTCCTAGGAGGGTTTCATGGTATGAGCTTCTTCATCTCACATTAGATCATGCATCAACTATTTCCAGCTTGTCATAATATAGATATGGATATAGCTAGGGTTTGCATCAGAAATGACTTATACTTCTTAAATGTTGTGAAAACCAACAAACCAGATGTAAATAACCCTATTTTGTTACTTTCAATTATTCCCATGGCATCCATCCAGGTGGAATTCAAGATGGTATTAAAGAGGCAACATCTGAAACGTCGAATTAAAATGAAATTCAAACAGAGCTCCAATAATCTTTGTTGAACCACTGGTAGGTTAAGAATAATTAGTTCACCTCAAATATAATGTATATAACTGAACACATGAAGCATGTTATAACATGAGTAGACATTTAAGGTGAATGATATTACAAAACAAAAAAAAAAGTACATTAATTGGTTCTTTAGTGAAAGAACCACGGTATGAGAGTCCCAAGAAAAATGACAACCATAGTGTATACACATAGTCAAGACCTATACTGATGTTGATCAATGTTTTCCAATGGAATGAACGGTGATGTTAAAATCATCTCTAGCACCTACATCTACACTTGAGATTTCTCCAACCATTAGATCAGTAGACATTTTATGGATTGCTGCAAGGTGCTTTATCATAAAAGAATTAAATCGAGCACTCCATATTTTTTCCTCTCTGTAGAGGGGCTTCAAATTGTCTACGTGAACCATGTAGATGCCTTCCATGTGATTACAGATTAAATCTAAGTTTGTCAATACTATTATGTAATTGACCCCATTGTGTTTTGCCTCTTTTAATCCTGCAACAAGTGTAATGTAGTATGCTTCGTTATTGGTTGTCTTTCCCTGTGCTTCCCATATTCTATAAACCACATGATTTTTTTCCCCATTGTGAAGGAAATTTTTTAAAGATGCTCGATCTGGATTTGGGAAACATGATACTTCAATGCATACTGTCCACTTTTCCAGCGTTTTGTGAGCTTAGAAGCACTGCATAGTGACAACAACAAAATAGATTCATGTTAGAATATTAAATATGATAAAATATCCTCATTGAAATTGGTTATTTTTATTCTACCTCAAGTTTGAATGCACATCCTTGAAAAATAACACAAAATCAAATATCAGTGTTAAGACTTTGGGCATAAAGAGAGCATCTTTACTTTTATATTAGCATAAAGAGTTAATAATGCACGCTCATGTTAATAATGCATGCATGGTCATGAAAATGAGTATGTAGCATGAAAAGAAGAAAGGAACCATTTAAGACAAACCTTGTCATGCTATCAAGGATTCTAAGGATTTCAAAATATCATCTTTTAGTAAGATTGACTAAAGAAATCCTGGAAAAAGGTTTTTCCTATTACATTTTCAAAAACATTGCTATATCCGGTGATTCCGATTGCAATTGATTGTTAGTGTTTTCCAAAGCTATTGCTCACATCTTGAAAGAGGGATTGCATTAGGTGGAGGGTTCCAAATTGAGAGAACACTCCTATGCTTATCCAGATCTTCATCAACAAGAGGCAATATCCAGGGAAGTTAAATCATGTAGGTAAGACAAGTCCAAGAAGGAGAGATTGGACACCACTTATAGCTATGATGGATGTTGAACTTAATTGTCAGAGCTATCCAATTGTTTAAAGTCCAGTGAGACAAACAATTTTTTTTTTTTTTTTTTTCTCTAATTCTGCTTCCATTGTTTTGATAGTCATTCAACCTCTATTGCCTTTGTACATAAGATGAGAGGGCCTAGTTTAGATTGTATTATAACATGAGAAGGCCCTGACACCAGATAATTATCATTAAGATGAATTCAGACAATGTATAGCATGATGTGATTGTTCAGTGATCAAAGAAGAGGAAGAGCAAACTGCTCTTCAGAACAGGCATAAAAGAGCAGCCTAGACTGTTCTACCATACTATGTACTAGATTGGACTATGAATGTCTAGAAATATTGGATGAGTTTATCATATATGTTACTGTTGTTGCATATATCTCTAGGTTGCTAGTTTTTATCAACCATGGTTTTCTTTTAAAAAAATATAGAAAATATTACTATGGGTATGAATTTTTTTTTTACATGCTTTTATGAAGTTTGAAGCTTATGATTCTATGAAATTAATGTTAGATATTCTCATGCTAGAATAGTAGACTAACCCTTCTCAGTACAAGGCCCAATTATTGATTATCCTAACATATTATTTCTTCTTCCCATGGTGCAGTTAGGCTGTCAATTAGCACTATTGGGCTAGTTTGTATTTCATGCCAATCCCATAACAACTTTCAGATTATGTGTATAAACAACATATAACTGATCTGAGAATTCCCACTTTTGGAATGCGTGGATGTCATTAATGATGAAGAGCAATTTAGTACATTATAAATAAGTAAATGAGCTAGCACAGTAGGTTAAGACGTGGTTGATGAAAGCCATTAGGCATCTGCATTAGCTAACCTTTCATAAGAGCAGAGTGGAGAGGAGCAGAATTAGGCATTCCACTTTTCACTAATCTAATATGGTTATTGGAGTCTGTAATAACTAAGCTTTCATAAGATTGGAGTGAAGAGGAGAAGAGCTGGGCATTCCACTTTTCAATAAAAACAGAGTGGAGAGGAGAAGAGTTAGGCATTAGAAATAGTCAATCATATTTTTGTCTATACATAGTTTAAGGTTTAAGTTCTTAATGTTGCTGCAACAAGAAACACTCTCCCAAATGTATGTCCCCCCAGATGTCTGTAAACAACACAAAAATTAACCATATAACCTACAAGCCAATGGCCCTTCTTTTGGAGCTTATCACTGGAAATAATTGATGGATATGCATTGCTTGTAAAGGCTAGTCTACGAAATTCTCTTGTTGTCAGTATTTTTGCTAATCATGGTATGCATTTTGTTAATGCACATTGTCACAGTTTAAAATTTAATTTACGCACAGAGTATAATTTACCTTACGCCTAGGGCACAACTTGCTGGGATTCAACACCGTGAGTAGACCTGCGAAGTGAGCCAGCACCATGAGCAGGAGAAATGAATGCTCAAGAGGGTTGCAGAGGACCTGTTCCAGGAGCACGAATGAAGCAAATGAATGTTTGGCGCGAGGGATCATTTGAAAATGTGCGAGCGTTGGTTTGAAAATGCGCCAGCACAACAGGTGCTAGCTCGGAGGTCGTGGGTAACCCATTCACGGAAAAAGTTTGATGCGATGGACCGTTGAGCTCCCTGAGAAATGATGGATGCGAGATGGAAATGCATGGGCATGTATGTATGGTGAGGTTGCTATCGGGTGCATTAAATGCCCGATAATAGGCCGGTTAGCTCTTGCCTAATTTGAGCATCCAAATTAAAACAAACCACATTACTTTTAGTGTCCAAATAACCACGTTAATTTTAGCGTCCAAATTAAAGCAGAGCACATTAATTTCAACGTCGAAATTAAGAGGAGTTGTCTATAATGCGACTTTTTGGAGATTCCGGTGATGGAATCCGGTGGAAGAAATTGAGGTTAAATATTGATTTGTTGCAGTTAAAATGGTTTTTTAACTGCATATTTGGATTCAGCACCCTGAAAACCCCTGGGATGCTTTGATTGTGCAGAAACTAGCTATCAAACTTGCGATTCCAATAATTTGCTGCCGGATTTTGACCAAAAAAACCCACTGGAAAGGCTTTCAAAAAGTCGCATTATAGACAACTGCAAATTAAGAAAGGCTCAATTTTTTTGGCACATGCATTTAATTAATTAAATATGCATTCAAACAACTACTTTATATTTATTATTTTATTAATTTTAAATGTTTTGACTTAATTTCACAAGAAAAGTAAAGAGTCCAACAACCAAGGTATATTTATTATTATATTAATTTAAAAAGATTTTTACGTAATTTCCTACTAACAATGTTTAGATGATTTTGAATGGAAAGAAACTATTTTTCACCCTATTTAACTTTAACCATTTCATTAATTTTTTTTGGAAAGTTTAAACCATATTAATATTTAATATGTGTAATAAATTTAAAACCATTTATAACAGAGAGAAATTATTTTTGAGTGTATTTAATTTTAACTATTTAATTATTAATATATATTATTTTAAATCCTTTACAAATAAATTTTTATCTTTCTATTTTATAATTTGAAATTTTAAATTTTAAATGGTTTTAATATCTAATATTAATATAAATATAAATAATTTATAATAAGATACAAAATAATATTAATATTTATAATAAATTAAAAAAAATATTAATATATATTGATGATGATGGTGGTGGTGGTTAACGTCCACCAGACCAAATACCAAACATTGGTTTATCGGACCTAAAGAAACAAATTATTTATTTTGATTTAAGATTTTATTCCTATGCTCAAAAAGCTTGGAGAGAAGCCTCCCAAGCTCACTATAATTTTGACATTGTAAAAGGCTAGGAAGGTCAGTATTGTAACAAAGATTGTGAAACTGAGATCTAATGTGGTTGTACGCGGGGCACTCTAAGAGGAAGTGGTTTTCATCCTCGATGTTCCTATTCTCACATATATGGTAGATCCTTTCCATCCATGGCGTTTTAGGAACTGCCAACGACCTGTTTCACTATGGAGCTCAATGAGAATTCGTTCTAATCTTTGCTATATTAATTTTCTTCTTTGATCTAGTTAAAATAAAGAGATGTTTTTGATCTTCTAGGGTGGGGTTGAAGACCTTCTTATAATAACTTAATGGGGTTGATGACCTTCTTATAATAACTTAATTTTCTTTTAGCCGCTAAATCTTTCTCACACCACACTTTTTCTTTGAACTTAGAAGTAACAACATCTTTAATGTTATTTATGTTTTGCAATGCATCATTCTCGTTGATATCCCAATAGTTTAACCAGACCCTTGTGTCTTTATGCCACCCTCGATTGAGCCTTAGGTGGTTTTGGCCGGAATTTAAAGCTAGCTTAGGAAGTCTATGATCGTCTATGTTATTGAGTTTGTGCTTGTACAACAGAAACCTAATCATAGCTAGGCTCTCAATAGAAAAAATACCTCATTCTATAAGGAGAATAGGATATGGTGTATTACTTTTAATTTTCAGGTTATAAGTTATAAAACGCTTTTGGATTTGCTTAATCTTTCTCCATGATTCTCTAGAGATGCTGCAACCCCAAACCTCACAGCCATATAAGATAACAAGAGTGACTACAGTTTCAAAGAGGAACTTCTTTTATCCCACATGACGAGGTTTGATGTTTTACAATTATTTTCAAGACTAAAATAAGCTTTCCACCCCCCATTAATCCTTTTCTCAGTTCTATGGTTCTAGTTGCGCTTGTGATGAATATCAATTCCTAGGTACTTGTAAGAAAACACTTCCTCCAAGTTATTATTGTCAATACATAAAATTAGTGTAAGTGTCCTTCTTAGATTTGATAATCATAACTTTTGTTTTGTCAGTGTTAACCGTCATACCTATGGTAGAGCAGATGGACACCTTGCCAAAAGAATAATATCATTAACATAGAGAAGAAGGATAACGACTATGCCAACTAAGATCGTGCATCTACAAATAAAATTTATATTTCTACTTTTATAATTCTAAAAATTTAAATAATATTAGTATTTGATATTTATAATAAATTTAAAGTAATTTATTGTGGAAGATAAAATAAATAATTTTTGAAACACATGGCTTTTATTACCTTTTTGAAGGCTAAATTAGTTAAAAAAATCATTTTTCCAAACATTATTATTTGATTTTTCTTTTTTTAATTAAAACAATTCACTTAAAAAAGAGGAGATTATACAGGGAAAGCTTAGATAAATATGCAATTGGAACATAAAGCCCTTCCCAAATCATTGAATTAACGACGATTAAGCCCTCCCCAAATCATTGAATTAACGACCATTGATTAAGGAGGCTGAATTTTTTTTGGCACATGCACTTAATTAATTAAGTATGCCTTTAAACAACTATTTTATAATTTTTATATCTAATTTCACACTAAGAGTAAACAAGGAGTCTAACAACCAATTTATATTTATTTTTAAATAGATTTTACCTAATTTCCCTCTATCTGTGTGTTAGATGATTTTGAATGGGGGGAAACTATTTTTCACCATATTTAACTTTAATCATTTTATTAATTTTTTATAGATATTAATTGAATGTTTATAATTTTTTTATCTTTTTATTTTATATTTGAATATATAAACTATTACTAATTTTAATATTTATAATAAATTTAGAATAATAATTTATATATTATTATATATATATATATATATATGTAAAAATCTTTTTATCTTTATTTATAATTTTAAAAATATAAATCACTTTAATATTTAATATCTTATAATTTTTTTTTTTTTAATATATAATAAGAAATAAACAGATAATTTGAATTTTTTAAAATATTTATAATAAAAAAACTAAAATTTAAATAATTTATAATAATTTATTTATAATAAAAAATAAACTAAATAATTTTATTAAAAGAATGATTATTATTATTATTATTTTCCATGTAAACATAATTGGGAAATGGAATTTTTTCGCGCACAAGATATTCTTCTTATCGCTATCTAATTTTTTTAAATAAAATAATTTCATTAAAAAAATACGTGGCAAGAGGCTGAATTTTTTGTTTTTTTAATATTAAAAAGATTTCATTGAAAGAACGAATCTTTACTACCTAGCGCGAAAGCTCAGTGCTGCATGCTTGAATTTGCACGTTGAATTTGAACGAAACCCTATTGCGATTAAATGGTAACACCACTTCACTTTACCAACCACATTGCCGAAATTAATGCAGCCTGAAACAGGCTTCAAACAACTAGTTATCCTACAAGACGCAGACAGACAACTGTGATGTTGACCTACCTCTGAAGAAATGTAAGAGAACAGAGGTAGAATAACCCTTTGTGCCAACCATTATCAATTCAGTTATGCGATATTGTCTCTCGGTCAATCTGCGTTGAAACCCTAAATTCCATTAATATGTTGCATCTTCCTCATTACTCTTCGTATTAGAATTAATGATGTTGCAAGAATTCTAATGAGAACCAGAACCAGCTTGCACCCAGTAGTAGAGAAAACAACCGACGCCCTCCGGCGGCGCCAGCAGCTTTCAGAGACCAGAATTGGAGAGAGGGTTTGGCTGCCAGAGATATTGAAGGCGGAACAGCGAAAACTCCAACGGCGAAAACCGAGGTACAGAAGCTCATCATAGATTTTTCCTTTTTTTGGCCATTTTTTCTATCTTAGATTTTTCTGTTATAAATGCTTTGGCGTAATATTGATGTCTGATTATCAATGATTTAAGGCAATAAATATATTAATAAATTTTAGAAGTTGGAATTGGTGATGAGATTTGTTTTTAGTGAGAACCATGTAAATAGATTTTAAGCACCAAAATTTCAAATATCAGAATGGTAATAAATTTGCTTTCAGCTGTACTCATACTTACTATTATAGATTTTTTTTTTCCATATATTGCATTCCTCCAGAAGAATTAGCTGTATCAGTTTGTCAGAGGTTTCTGTTTCACTGATTATTTGGTAAACTTTTCAAGCACTGTCAGACAATTTAGATTTAGGCCGAGAGTTATAAATCTGGAGAATCTTTTAACTATTGCAGACAGTATTCTAAAAGTCATTTTCTGCAATATTAATACCTTTTCTGCGCTTAGCATTTCGCCGATGGCAACTGTGACTTTCGGATCCAATGGAATTTAATGGGATCCTTAAGTGATGGCAGATTTCTCGAATATTTGGAATCCTACGGAAATAAGCGTGGTCAACTTTTTGACCGCGCCCGATGTCCTGTGATTCCAAAATATGCCCTTTGATTCCAAAATATAAATATGCGGGGAATCTGCAGTTGAATATACCAAAGAATTCAAATGTTTTTAGCCAATGTAGGTGGATGCATGGATTTCTAAAGATTAAGAATGCATGGAATCCAAAAGATTAAGAGTAATATGTGCATGCATGAGGCTCTCATTCTAAAGATGTCTCTTTCAATCAAGATGCATCACATGTCTCTTTCGATCAAGATTCATTGCATGTCTCTTTCAATCAGATTCATCTTAATCTGGAAGTGCATATTTACAAAATCATGTATATTTCTTTCACAATGAGTGCGCAGAAAGACACGTTGAGAAGTATGATCATGCAATCGACTTTGTACATGCACATCCAAAAGGAGCCCCGTACTCACCTAACTTGTAAGGCATCTGTTTCCAATTCGTTCTTTCTTAAATATTTTACATCAATCTGATAGAATATCTTTTTTTTTCATGGAAACGGGCAGCTACAACGTCGGTCCTCCATCTCAAATACAACCTCAATTTGCTGGAACTCCAACGGTTGGTCCCTGGCCAGGTCCTCCTGTACTTACATCTCAGTTTTCAGGTGTTCAGCCCCAACAAGGAGCCTTTAATCATACCCAACATCCATTCAGGTCCAATCTGGGGCACCCACAAGGCAATTCATATGCAGACTCGAATGCTCTTAATATCGGGAATCGGCAACTCCATACAAACATCTTGAATATACAAAGCAATTCTCCGGGGTGGAACCGACCAGATATGGTGCCAACGACAGGCGATGACAGGAACCAGGACTCTCAACCTCGTCAGCAGCCGCCTCAGGTAGTTCTGCGTTCGGATGGCTTTGGCGCAAACATGCAAAGAAACTATCCTTTATTCGGACCAGGTACGTTGTCGTCCGCATCACCACCTGTCGCTGTCAGAGAAGGGGATCAATTCAGTCCCAGCTTTCAATCCCCACGACATGATAATCTAAGAATCGGTACTTCAGATCAATCAGGCGGCCTTCTCTCAAATTCAGCAGCCCACCAGATTGAACATTCTTCATCTCTCAATTTCACTTTGCCGCCTTTTACATCTCAGCATTCCGCTAACCAGCAGGAACCTTTATATTCCCACGTCTTAGCAATGCAGGATTTCCAGAACATGCAACTTCCGACTTACCTTTCTATCCAGAATCCAACACCCCCAACAGTACATGAAGACTCTAGGTTGCCTAATGTTTCTGGTATTCTGACAGGCTTAACACCGCATTATGATCCAAACTCGGGCGTTGGATCAACCCTGCAAATGAACTATCCTTATTCATTCGGACATGGCATGCCATCATCGTTATCATCACCTGTTGATGTCACACAACGGCGATTCAATCCCATCATTCAACGCCAGAATCCAACGCCCACAATCAATTCACCAGTGAACGAATACTCGAGGCTGGCTAATGTTTATGCTACTTTCAGAGGCTTAACACAGCCTTTTCAATTTCAGGCGGCAACAAGAATCAACTCCCAGGAGGATATAAATTTAGTTGCAGGTGAAAGTCATAGCGACAATGCCATGCTTAATTCAGATTTGCCATTAATTTCCAATCCCTACATGTACGGAAGCACCAGCGGCAGAGATTGAAAGAAATGGAATCACCTACTGAAGCCGCTGTTCTCTTTCTGACAGTCTTTCTCCTGTTTAATTCTTGATTTGTTCATGCCATTACACCGTGGAAAACCTGCTGTGCTGTAAAAAAACATCCAGGTATTCCGGTTCTCCGTTTTATCAAAATACTATTTTACAAAATACTGCTATTGAAATCATACTTACCACATTCGAATTCGAATTCGAATCGAATCGATTCGATTCGATAAACAAAAAAATTCGACCTTATAAAATTCTACTTTATAAAATTCAATACAGGAAAAATTGGACATTATACATCTTATAAATATTTATGGATTTTTTTTTTAGTTTTTATAAGTCTTATCCATTGTATACTGAATTTTGCTATTTTATAATTTTTTGTAATATAGTTATTGTTTTTCTATTTTTTTTATAAAAGTTGTCTATTACCATTTTATTTCTTTTATAATAATGAGTTTTTCCATTTTATAATATTTTGTAATATAGAAGTTACTGTTTTTCTATTATTTTTGTATAAAAATTGAGGATTCTAGGATGAGTTTTTCCAATTCATTATTTCATAATTCTTGTTAAAATAGAAGTTATATTTCTTTTAGTTGCAATTATATAGAAATTACTAACTCATCTCTCAATATGTATATTTATATTATTTAATGTCAATGATAATATTGATTTATTTTTAATTAAATTAATTATTTAATAAAAAAATTAGATTTTTGTATTAGCAATTTATTTTCTATTATACCATATTATGTGGTAGAATAATTTGTAAATAATGTATAATAAAATATCAAAATCAAGCTAAAATTAAAATAATCAAATTTCTAACCAAATTTCTAATAATATTTAATATTTAATAGAAAAATTTAATAAAACCATTTTTTTATTAATATAAGAATTTATTAATTTTTATTTTTATTTTTTGTTTATAAAATTATTGTTTATTTTTTTCCAATTTTCTGATTAATTCTCACATAAAAAAATACTCGAAAAGCTAAAAAAAAATATCACTAAAGCTAAAAAAAATAGCTGCATTATTTTTGTAAAATTTCAATTCTCAACTTTCCCTGCGTTATTTTATAAAAGGTAATTGGAAAACTTGATTTATTCTTTTGTGATTTTATTTAGCAGTGATTTGTCAGTGTTCCTATCAATGGTTACACAGAGCCTACACAGCCACACTCTTCGTCAAGTCAGCAGGAACAGCACAGTGGGGACACTCTTCATCAAGTTAGCGAGAGCAGCACACACTCTTCATCAAGTTAGCGGGAGCAGCACAGCGGACACCGGAAATAAACTGATAGAAATCTTTGAACAAAATCTTTCACCGCTGACCTCTACCGAATTGGACACTGACCAATTATTCGTCGTACCGAACCGTATCAGCGAATTTCCGAATTCTTTTTGACGGTACGGCCGAACTTGGTAAGTATGATTGAAATATCAATTGATGTATCATTTTATGTGAAGCTCAAAATATCATTATCTTTATTGCCTTCAATGCAATTGCATAACAATTTTTATTTTTTTTTGTCACAGCTGAATATTCCACATCTCATAATACTTCAAGTTGTCAAGTTCGATTATTTGATGAGAATAATGTGGATCCAAATATGGGGAGTTCATTGATTCTTTTTCCATTTGATTTACCAGGCCCACCACTCTCGTTTGATCATCGAACCCCTGGTTGTTTCCACCATTTGCACCAAATTCATTCAGTGAGCACCCTACCTCAACCCATAACATTTCAGTTTCACACTCTAGAGTGATGCACCCTATTGTTAAATCAGTCAGATTGTATTGCTCCTCGCACTCTATACCTTGCTCATTTATAACATCCAACATACCTCAATCCACTGCCTCAGAACTACACAATTATTACACACTTCCAATCAACAATTTACCTACAGTTCCTCCATCTACATAGGAGGGACAATCTAGTCACATGCCTTCAAACTTTGTGGTAAGAAAATTTGGTTGATGAAAATGTTATAACTTTCATGAATGAAATTTTGTATGAATGAAAATATCTATTTATATTTTAAGTGAACCTATATTGCTAATTTCTTTTGTAATGGATTAACCAAAAGCATTTGACAACATTCTTCTCAATTTGTTTTATAGGAAATAGTAGGTGAAAAGAGCAATCAAAGTGTCTGCAATCAATGGCAAGATGACAAATATTCGAGCTCATAAGTATTCATGGATAAAATATGGGCATAACCCTATAAAGGGCTCTCCTGATCCAAGAACATCTTGCGTGCATGATGGGTTGAACATGTCTCTCGATATGTACAACATTTTGTAAATTCAATTTTGTATGGTTATCGTATTGAGATATTGATATCTTTTTGTTGAACTCAAAGCATATAAAATCTCCGTGTAAATGTTGGTTGAACTCTCACAAACTCCAGAAAATGGTTATTTGCATTTTTGCTACTATAGGCTTGATACATCCTTTTTGGATAACAATATAGTGTATTGTACATAAACGCAGAATTAGAACTCTTATATATGAGGCTGTCTCATTACTGTAGATTTGATTTTGGCATGTTGCTTTAATACAAAATGAATTCCAGTGAAAATTGGTGAAAATTATTGACATGGTCAAAGTCAGTCCTTTGGTGTCTGGAAATGATTGAAAATTTTGGAGTTGGAACCCATCTATGCATACTTAATGCTATTTCCTTCAAGTCCAATGTGTCATGACTCATGAAGGAAGGATGGACCTGTATATAGCAAATCCCATAGGGCTGAAGGAGGGGACAACCCATGCACTCTAAGGCTAAATTCCTGGTACCAATGAAGATGTTCCTCATTTAACTTGGCTTGTAACATTCCTTAAACCTCGACAAGCAGGGGATGCAATTCAGATTTTCCAGATCAGTTGAACCCAATAAGCAAGGATCTGTTGCTATCTTTGTGCTTTCTCTTTAAACAATGCCTGCTGTGTTCTCATCCATTCTTTCAAAGTTTTGATGTTAGAGATTATGGATTGGTATAGAGTTGAAATCCACAACTTGTTTCTGCAAAAGTATTTTTTCTTGGTTTTCATTCCAGAAACTAGTTTTTTGAGATATACTACCTATGGGGTGAGCCTATTGTTTCCAGTTTTGAGAAATTTCATCTTTCACACTAGATTTTTAATTTGGCATAATTTAGTATGAAAAGTCCAATTTTGTGGCCATATCAAGGGGATTGTAAATTGGACCTTGATTGCTGTTACAATTTGTGAGCTTCATACTATGCACTATGCAGCTTAATGTTAAGACAAAACTAGCGACTAATTAACATCTCTTAACCTTGCAGATTCATATAACATGTTACTTTATTAAATTATACCTAAAGTTACATTATTATTTAATACTTCCGTGTAATAAAAACATGATAAATATAGCCGGAGTGGTCCTAACAGTTAAGAACATGTGATTCTCTCCACAAAGGTCATATGTTCGATTCCAAACAGGGGTAAAATATGTACATGTGTCCAAGCCATAGTTTGTGTGGTAGTGGCAAGGTATAAGCATTCCCATTCTCGCTTATAGGGTAGTAAATGAACAAATTATATTTATTACGCAGAGCCCAATGCTAGTAAATGAACAAATTATATTTATTACGCAGACCCCAATGCTGAAAAATTTATGGAGAAAAATAAAAACATGATATGACCATTACACTAACATTCAAGAATCTCATGAGGCCATAAAAAAACACCCCTTACAATGTGTAGAACTACAACACCCACAGATCAATAGAGATCCTCATCAAATATCCAAGATTATTTCCATGCACATTCCAGACCCATGTAAATACACAAAAACAAATTCTCCATTCCTTTCTCAAACAGTAAATCAAACTTTCTTAATAAAAGAGTTTTATATTTTAATTCCCTCAATACAAATACTATGCATGGAAATAATATTACTTAGTCAATATATATTTTTTATTCTTCTTTATAAATAATATTGTGATTACTTCCTATAAAAGAGTTTAGTGATTATGATTAGTAACTATGCAAATTATAAAAATAAAAAGTCCAAATAAAAGTAATTTTAAAAATCAAATTTATTATTCTTTAATTACTTTTGCTTTTGTTTAAGGTTAATGGTTGTAACTATTTATACCAATAGGACTCTAGATCCAAAAATAATTGAAATAACCATCTTAAGTATTGTTCCTTCCTCTACTCTCATAAATGAATGTGGACAAGCCCAAAAGTAGCATCAAATTAGGTCAAAATCAACACCTTTCCTCCGTTGTTAAGTTATCCCTGCTGTTGGTTATAACTCCCATCACAAGCACGCCTAATTTCTTGTTGTAGATACTATGTTTGGGCTTCAAACGAGTGCCCCATAACCTGATATATCTCCTCAAAAGAACACTTGAACTTCTGAACATAGCCCACAACCACATACTTTTACTGCAATGCCCTATCTTATGCAAATCTGCCCTGTAAACAATGGGAAACATGTAGGAACATGGCACAAATATCCATGATTGAAGTGGCCACAAATCAGCTTTGATTTTCCTTGAAAGATATTATCATGAAAGGTACTTCGAGCTTTCGCATCCTTGGTAGAATTAATGAAGGAACTTCCTTACATTTATTTTTACTATGCCCTTACTCAATACAGGTGTGGAAAGAAGTTGAACATCAGACCTCACCTCAGTATTTATGGGATAAATTGATCCTGAAAGATTGCTTTCAAGAGCACTTTAATAGAAGAGAGCTGAAGGAAAATATAACACTTCCATACTTGATTACTTGTGGAATCTGGTCAGTGAGGAATGCCAGTTTTTTTGTGGATGTCTAAGTGCCCACTTTCAAAGTTTTATTACAAGTGATTTCATTGTTTTCTTCTTATAAGCCTAGTATACAACCAAAACCCAGTCATATGATTTTGAACAAGGATTATGCATGGGGCTTATTTGATGGGGCTTGCCAGGGACCAGAAAACTTATGTAGTCTGTGTAATGTGTTATTTACTACTAAGGATAAAAAATTCACTAGTAAGGCATATATGGTTATTGGTATTAAAAATAAAGCTGAATTTAGAACATTATTTTTCCTATTACAATGAGCTACAAAGAAAAATATATTGCAACTATAGGTTTTTGGGGGCTCTGATATGGCTATCAAAAGGATGAACAATCACATCCAGGTCCACAGTTTGAGCCTTTAAGAGTTGGGAATACATTTGGAGGATACCTCTGGCCATTATCAGATAATTAGTTTTACTTATATTTAAAGAATTGAACAGTTTTTCCAATTCACTAAGGAAGCTTTGCATTTGGCTTAGAATTTTCTTGTTTTAGATGAATTTACTGAGGGGCATCTAGTTTCCTCAAGGTCTTGTTACATTTTAGACTTCTGATCTTATTTGGATGGTGACCACTGATGATGACATATTTTGATATAGAACTCAATTAGATATTCAAGTTTTTGGAACAACTTATGTAAAGGAAACTGATTAGTCTGAGTTTCAACGAGTCTCTAGTCTTCACAAAAAATCTAAGCTCTTTAGTAGGAAACTAATCACATGATTGAGGTTAAAATCTAAGCTTATATACTTTCCATTGTCTGATTGCTCTGACAAGTGCAAAGACTTCTTTATTTCTGGTGAAATCCTTGAGATCACATCACTACAATGCAAGCATAATGAGGTATGTAGAAAATTATTTATGACCAGAGTAGTCCAGTGAATCACTGGTAATGAATTTCCATCATTGTTTTTCTTCTATAAAGGAAATTTGAACCTGTTTGAATGATGAAATAACATAAGATAAACCAATATTGACTAATATTTGAAAACACCTTCAGCTTTTTATAGATTGATCATGCATTGTATTGGACATAAATTGACTATAATTGAAAAGAATGGATGGATTTTTGTCAACTGCAGAAATTGACAAAAATCCCACAAATATCTCATCTACCCATTGATCATTGTAATACCCAAGCAGTCAGGTTACCATAGAAATTACTTCTTTAGATATTTCTTAGAAGATTGAGACTGGGTATGGGGGATTGTTCCGGGGTAATTCAACATTTTCAGGAAGGAAATATTCGAATATTTGTGCTCTCTGAGGGTAAGTTAGATTTTTGTATAATTCCATTAATACATCGACTAAGAAAGGATGATTGGAGGTTTGGTATTCAAGTTGCAAAGACCGATAAATACTTTCAGGGTAAATGGAGAAGATGATTTTGTTATTTTGGGAAATAACAACTTTTTGGCTTGGTAGGTATTGGAGATGGCACCAAGTGGAGAATCAAGGGAAAAATTGAGTTTGGGGAAAAATAAACTAAGGGAGAA
>APFE031682076.1:60158-81649 GCA_000404065.3 Pinus taeda | reverse complement strand
ATACATTCGTTTTACTTCTTTCTCTATTAGGGGAAGAAGTATTGGATTGACTCCTCTCAGCTTCTGTTTAAAGGGTTTTTGGTTTTCTTTTAGGGGTATTGTGTGCTGGATAATTGTAGTATCACAGGACTTAAGGTCCTCATAGCTCCAGGCAAACACATCCTGAAACTCTTTGAACAGTTTGATATATTCTGATTTCTTATCAGGAGGTAAGGTTCTAGAAAGCTTGATCATTTTGGGATTTTCAATGGTCTCAATGTTACACTCCTCTATTGCTGCATTGATGGGTTGCATATTTGGTTTTTTAGAGAGATCATTTGAATTAAAGATGTCTTCTAAAGGAGCAAGACCTGTAGGCAAGAAATTGTCTTTTAACTGAATTACTTCTGTTTCTTCCTCATTAATTTCATCAAGATCTGTTATCTTTAGTTTCTGTAAATTGGCAGGGTCAAAGGTTGTAGGATGTAATATCCCATCTGTTGTTTCAGCTGATATACTTGTGGTTTGCTCATCCTTTTGGTTCTGATCCTCCCTAATGCTTGTGTCAATGTTTAAGTTTGAGAATTCCTCCTTCATGGTTCAAAAATTGTTTATCTGAGTGTCATTCTCAAATACTTGCCAATTATTTACATTGTCTGTGACAGAAGGCCTGTGTTTGATCTCAGCAGTGAATTGGTGGTTAGGCCCAAAAGGAAGTTTGCAGATACTTGCAAAGGTTGCCAGGCTGTGAGCATGCAAGTTGTGGTTCCTAGGTATTTTGGTAAGCTGATATTATAGGAAGTTGTTGAGCAATTTTGTTACTGCCAACCTATAAGACCTTAACCTGGGATCATTTGTAACAAAATTTCCCTTTATCTGTTGGATGATTAAGTCTGAATTCCCCAATATGGAGACTTTGGTCACTCCTATATTCTTAATCAGTTTGAGACCTAGGAGGAGGGCTTCATACTCTTCCATGTTATTTGTGCATCTGAAGTTAAGCCTATATGCATGACCTAGAGCATGGTCATTTTGAGTATTGTGTATCCATACCCCTGCTCCTGCTCCTAGTTTATTTACAGACCCATCAAATTCTAAATACCACAAGGTTTCTTGGTCAATGTTGGTTTCAATTGATTTACATATTTGTTCAGTGGGCAAGTCTAGTCTTGGTGATTCTTGTGACCTGTCAGCAGACTCTGTTGTTTTAATGAGATCAGTGATCTTTTGTTGAGCAACAATGGATTGTTCATTCATATGCCTGGTTTCCTTTGTTTCTAGGAGCTTGAGCTTAGTTTTGGGGCATATATCAGCATTGTATAGTATGAAGGAGTCCATATCTGAATGGATGGAGTAGATTGGGAAATTTTGGGGCTTATCCTGGCTGCTAACGACATATTTCATGAGTGTCTCACTGTACAGTCTCTTTGGCTAGCCAAAGACTGAAATTGTGGCATATGACATGTCTAATTGAAATGATCCTTGGAGTTTGGCACCCCAAGACCTTGATAGGAGCATCCCATATTTAGTTGGAATGTCAGCCACTACTACATCCATTAGAATTGTTTTTGATGGGTATTGGATTAGGGATACACAGAGGTCTTTGATCAGGCCTAGACATCTTACCTGGCTGGAATCAAAGGAAAATAAATCTTTATAGGGTTTGGTGATGTCTAATTCAAGCTTTTCCATTACTGATTTTGGGCATTAGGTTATGAGAGGCCCCTGAGTCAAACATGGCATTGTGTAATACTTTGTCATGAATGTTTAGGCTTACATAGAATGGAGGAGTTTCTCTATCCCCTGATTTTCCATTGACTTCTGAGCCAAAAATCAGTTCTGGTTGGTCATCCAGAATGTTGACTGTATCCCTATTTTCTGGTACTTGCAATGATCTATTAATTTGTTGTCTAAAGGCCTCATGTTTGGCTAGTTCAAACAGAGGGATTGCAATTTTCAGTTTGCCAATTTCTGTTTCAAGATTGAAAGGTTTTTCCATCTGCACTTTTACATTATGAGCAACAAATTTTTCCTTTTCTGCTGAATTTTGGGTGAGCATGTCTTGATCAGGCATATTGTTTTGGGATATGTTTGGGTTGGCTCTGTTTTCTAGAGGTTTACCAAAAATTTATGTTGGAAGAAGCGGTGTGGGTGTAGGTTTTACTAGGGGTTGTATATCAAATACATCTTCCACTGTAACCTCTTTGTGGGGTTTTTTATCTGAGGACTCTGTTAAGGCAGCTTTATCACCAGTTTTCTTGGGCAGTTTGGTGTGTGTCTGTTTGGTATTCTCAGGTATCTCTATGGTTCTACTCCTTAGCTTGTATTGTTTGTATACTTCATAGACTGTTGTGTCATACCCTTCTCTGAAATCAAATGACTCACCAGATTTTGCTTGGAACTGTTTGTAGTCTTGGGCCTGTTGATCATCTTGTGTTAAGAATACATTTTCTTCACTGTCCAGACCCATTAAATTGATGTGGGGATCTTCTATTTGTTCACTAGTGGTTGAGGCCTCTGCATAATTTTCTTGAAATGGAGGTCTGATGTTCTGATCAGGACTAGTTCTCCCAACATTTGGATTTTGGTTTTTTCTAAAATTGGTATTCCTAGTTGTGTTGCTTGTTTGTCCTTCCCAAGAGGACTTTCTCTCCATGGTATCAACCCTATCTCCTAACCTTTCCATACCCTTCATGATTGCATCTAGTTTTTGGTCAAAGGTTGACGGTTCCTCTTTGAAAGTTATTCTTCTCTCATTTTTTGCTCTGGTTCTCTTGGAAATCAGGTCTTCCTCTACACTTACAGCTATATTCTGCATGTTTGCAAGACTTGGAGGTGCTCTTTCTCTTAATTGATATGCCATGTCTCGGTCAAATCCATCAGGAAATATCAGGAAAAATCCCTCTCAGACTTTGCACAAAAATTTTCATTCTTACATCTTCATCCTCTATCTCATAGTTCTCAAAATAGTCCTGCATCCTCTTAGTGTGTTGTTGGGTAGTATAAGTGCCAGTTCCATCAAAGTAAGTGATTTTTCCTTGATAGTCTTGGGGCATTGCCCCTAGATTTGCAGGCAGGACTAAAGGAGCATATCTAGCCATATTTGTAGGGATAAAAGGGGCAGCAAGAAGGAGTGGGACAGCTAGAACAACAGGGATAATAGGAGTGAGGTGTGTTGGGGATGGGGGAGTGGGAAAACTACCTTGGGAGGTGGATGAAGAACTAGGATAAACAGGGGTAGTGTGAGGGTGAACTGACACTTTGAAAGGAGTAGGAATATAGCTCTACTGATTTGGCTCAGTATCTGAATATGAGAGCTTCCCTAACTGCTCTTGTTTCTTTAAGATTTTGGGGATTAAATTGGGGTTTTCAAAGATAGTTGAGGGATTAGGGTCAGGATTGGACCTAGTGTAACGATATTTCTTCTTTGGAGCCATCTTTTGAGTTTTCTTTCCTTAGTATCCTATGATAGGACTTTTAAACAGGAAGCTTATTTCCTTTCACTTGGTATTTTGACATAAGCTCCCCAGTGGAGTCGCCATTGATGTTATCACTCAGGTTGTTCCCTGCTTCCTAAAGGGAATACGGCCGAGGTAACCACTGACCAATATTTTAGCTATAGGTTCTAGCCTACCTGCAACCAGAGAGGGCTCTCTCTTTATAGTTTAGCTTTGTTGATGAATGTTTTTAGGCTAGTTATGGTGTACTGTTTTGTTTGAAGTTGGTGGGTTGGTGAATTCAGATAGAACTAAGATACAGATCATAGGACAGCTTGTTCCATTGGGCAATGGAGTTGAGGTATTTGTGCTACTGAAAGAGGATTTATGAAGACAGTGTTGTTGCAGAGCAAGTTAGGCATATGTGAAACAATTTATCAGTTTTGTTGATGAAATTATGGAATTAGTGAGTGAAAGGCAGTTAAGAATCTTTCACTATGCTAGATGAAGAAACATGAAGGTATTGCCTAAGAGCAGTTAAGAATTCTTAAACAGTATTCACCATGACAGGATTAGTTCAGACATGAGCAATTAAGAATTCATATCCATGGCTAATCCAGAAGAAAACATATTTAGAAATAAAGATTGAGCATAGGGTGTTTAAAACAAATCCTAGGCTATTCTTTTTCTCTACTTACTAAGATTATGAAAACATAAGAGTTATGGAATACACAAAAAACACATACACAATTAAGAGAAACTTATTGATTCAGCAAATGACATAGGAATTCTGCAACAAAACAAAGCTTTACATATCCATCTTCAGACAGCGTTGGAACCAGAAATCTCCATCAGCAATTTGTATTATCAAAAATGTCCCCAGAATACAATATTGCTCTTCAGAAAGAATTACACTACAACCGACCCTCAATGTGTTATCTGAGGGGATATATATACAAAATAGGGTACAAAATATCTCAATAGAGAGTTATTGTGCAATAAATTGCACCACCAACTCTCTTATAAAAAGTAAATGAAAACATAAATATAGCATTTAATGCTGAGATAGCTGATATTTTTCTGTCAGACAGCTTTTGACATTATGGCTCTGGAAAGTAGGCTGTAGTTGTGCCTTTAACTCTGCGTTAATTGAGACTGTTGTCTGGGTGCATTGATGAGTCACTTCTATGGCTGCTTGCTGTACCTGTATGCTGATCTGCCTGCTGACCTGTAAACTTTGATTTTTTTCCAAAAAAGGCAAAGGCAAAGTGGAATTATCTGGGCAAAATTTCCAGCATTGCTTTCCACCAATCAGATGGAGGTAGCTGATGCCTCCTCATTTTTACTATTGTTTCATCTACCTCTGTATGTCTGTAAAAGTTTGGAGGGACCTCGAATAGATGATTTATTTCATGTTCAATAAAGAACAGATTTTCTAGCTTGTCATAGAGAGACTGCCCAGAGGGAGGCCCTGTTTCTTTTGTTGAGCTGCTGGGTGCTGTTATCTGATTTTCAACATAATTGTTGATCCTTGTCATATACTGATTATATGACAGCAGCTGTCCTGTGCCAGTCACTAGGCTTGGCAGTCCTTTGTCCTGTAGTATAGTCATTTTTACGCTAAATTCATCTATCTCTGCCTTCATCTCCTGACATTTCCTCTCCAAAGTTAGAGTAAAATTCCTCAAGTTCAGTACCCTCTTGGCTGTGAGGATTGTATCTATTTAGCTGCTTATTTGTAGAGCAGCCAGTTCCTCTCTAGTGCGGTTATTGAGGAAATGAATCATTCTGGTGGCTTGCTCGGGCATTATTCCCAGGGCTGTCCTGGCTCTCTCTGTTTCCACATGAGCTACATCTATCAGGTCAACCTACTCAAAAATCGCCTGAATGGACCTCCAGTGGTCCTGTATAGATTGGCCAATTTTGGCCCAAATAATCTTCTTTATTTCTGCTAGGGTTTTACCTAGCATCAAATCTTTTTCCAGAGTTTTCACTTTGGCCTCCAAGGCCTTTATTTCTCTTTGTTTTTCTGCCACTTTCATATTTGATTTGTCATAACTGGTCTCCAGCTTGGCCAGTTTTTCCTTGGCAACATTTATTTCAGTGACTTGACTTTCCAGCTCTTTAACAACTTTCATCAACTCCTCCATGCCCATGCTGGATTCTGCTGCTGCTATTGCTTCTACTGTTGCTCCCGTTGTTGATGTTGCTGTGGTAGGTGCTGGAATAGCAGGAGGGGCTGCTACTGCTTGTGTTGGAGGGGCAGGTTCAAGATTTGTTGATGTTTGAGGGGGCTGGGAGGCTGATTCCCCTTGCTTGTCCTGCAGTGCTTTCTCTAATTTTGCCTCCATTTGTAATATTCTTTGGTTCATAACTAGAAGCAGCTCCATAGCATCATCTACTTTCTTTTCTTGAGCAAGTTCTGTTGTTTCAGGGTGAATGGTAGGAGGCAATTTTGCCTGCCTTCTTAGTGCAACAATGTCATCCTCTTTCTTCTTTATAAGGGCTCTAACACCCTTCGGATCCTTTGGGTCATGTCCCAAATCAACTATTATGTCCTCCAGAGTCTTTATTCTGTTGTCCTTTGCGGAGGAAGACAACCTTTCAAAATACATCTGCCTGTTTGTGTTCTTCAAGGCTTCCTTTAGCTGATGGGCTAGCATTGCCCTATCAGCAAGTGTTGCATACACCATTTCCCCAGTCTGTTTGTGTAGCTCAATCTGATCCATGGGGTGTATGTCTTTGGAAAAGACCTCCAGGTTTGTTTTGTAGTAATCTGTTGGGGTCTTTGGATGTGGGACTTTAGGCTTTAGATGGGTGAAGATCATATTTTCTTCCTTCAGATCATAGGGAGCCATCAGCCTTTGTTTTTTGGCTGGAGTTGTCTTTAGGAATTTCTCATAGAGCTGTATTCTCACCAATTCATTCTGTGCCTTGATCTCTATGAAGCCTTCTTTGACTGCAGCTGGTTTTGTGCCCTGTTGTCTTGAGGAGGACACCTCTGTGGTATGTTGTTGGGCCTGTTCTAGCTGAAATGAGCTAGTGGCAGTCTGCTGGCTTGTTTGTATTTCTCTGTTGTGGCTCTCTGCCCGTTCTTCACTTATGTCTCCTTCTTCTGGTTCAGGGTCTATCCTTAGCCTCTTGGCCTCTGGTTGCTGTGATGACCCTGTTGGAGGTGTGACCTCCTCTCTGTCTCTCTTTTTCCCTCTCTCATCATTGAGACAAGTCTACAAAACTGGTTTTTGAGGTTGTTCAGTTTGTTGAGGAGGGGCCTGCTCTGATTGCTGATCCTTTGATGTGCTAGGCTGCCCTGTTTATACCTCTTGTTGTTCATTCATCTTATCCTTTCCCTTTGCTGTAGTTTTTCTTGCTGGAGCTTGCTGGGTGTCCTCTTCAACTGGAGCAGTAGAAGTTCCTTCTCCTGCTTGAACAAGACCTGTTGACAAGAATCTAAGTCAAGAGTTTTTTTCCAAGTCCTTTATAGTCTGCTCCATTATTTCTTCCTGAGTCAATTCCTCTACTATTGATTCAGGTACCCATTCATCTTGATTGGCAAAGTGTTGTATTTGTGGGATTGGGCAATGCTTATAGGATAGCAGCCTATATTTGACCCTCCTGGAACTGATGAAACCTTCAGGGTCATAAGGGACCCACTAGAAGCTTCTTTTGAGTTTGAGCTATTTCCCTAGTATTTGATCAGCTTCTTTCCAACGATCTTTCTTGTTCATGACAAATGGGCCTAGGTGGTCCCTAAACTTTAGGTTGGCTTTCTTCTTGGCACTATGAAAGTGTGTCAGATCACAGTTTATAAGCTGTCTGTAGTATTCCAGGGCAAATAGCCTCATAGGCACATATTTTGGGAGCCTGTAGGGACAGAGCTCACAACCATAAATTCTGATGACTGTGTGATTTTGGTACAAGTACCAATCACCAATCTTGTAACTCCTGGATAGCTGCAAGATTTTCTGCATATCCTTGGACAATATGATAGGAGGGGTCCTCTTTAAGAGGCATGTGATTGGATACACAAACTGGTCAATAAATTCACAGAATGAGTAGGGAGAATTCTGGACTTGGTGGAAGACTGAAGACCAGAAGATGACAGACCTCCTTTCTCCCTGTGAGTCTAGCTTCTTGATTGGGCACTGGAAGCAATCTTTTTGATAGTATAAGAATAGGTGATAGATGTATGAGGAATACTAAAATATTTCCTCCCTCTCCAGTCTTGACAATTGATCATGTATCTTATTGGCAATATATTTGGCAAAATTTTACTTCATAGCAGGGGGCTTCACAAGGCTATATGCAGACAGCATGACCAGCACAGTTAGATCAACATGCTCATTTGTAGTGAACCCCAGCACAGAGGTTAGCATATCTACTAGCAGCTTGCCAACCTCATTGAAATCTGCATAAGAAAAAGGAGGTGGCCCAGAAGGTTGGCAGTCTGCCTTCATGAATTTCCTGGCTATTACAACAATGTCTGTGCTAGAGAACTTGGAGCCCTCATCTAGCAAGTAGTTCATGGAGAAGGGGTATAGCAGCTGGGTCTGCTTGTAGTTCAGCATTTGGTTGATGGAATCTGGTGTTATATAAAAGAGGATACTCTGAGATGGAGACTTCACAGCCCTGAGTTTCTGGTCATAGTTTTCTGCACAGAGGTGGATGACTTCAGGGAAAATGTTCACCGAAGGCAAGAAGTAGGTGGGCAGATTGGATTCCCAGATGCCATACAGGTCACTGTTGTCCAAGTGATTGTTTCTTAGCTGGCAATAAGTTTGTAAGTGATTCCTCTCTGCCACAAAGTCTGTAATGAGGGCACCAATGTCCACCAGTGGCATAGCTTCCAGTTCTTTGTTAGGTGGATTTATAGGAGCTACATCCAGAGTAGCTGGAGTGGCCATTGTCTGGTTTTAGCTGGATGTTTACTGGATTTCAAGCTTGATATAAATGCTGAGGAATGCTTGCTAATCTCTGTTTTGCAGTAAGCAGCTTGGCAGTGTAAGGAGGCTTTTACAGGCTTAATGAACTGTGGGGCACTCTGTTTTGAACAACCAGAGTGTGTTGAGCTAATTAGCTGGTTACTTGCAGGGAATTTCTTTTAGCAGGGGTGAGGGAACTGCTAAATTAGTTTTCTAGCCAGTAGCTCAGCTCCTTTAATTGCTTTTGTGGTAAAATTCTGAATTTTACTGAGGGGCACGGGTTTCTTCAAGATTTTTTGTCGCACAGGGGTTTCAGTGGCTTCTTCAGTAAATTTCAGTGGTCAATTTATCAATGGGGAGCTTTTGACAGAGTTCTTATGCAGGAAATTAGGATAGCAAAGGAGAACAGTGGGTAAAGAAGACGTCTGCGGCAAATACCTGGTTTTTATGGCGTGGGAGGCGTTTGCACCAGTCAAATTGCAGGTACTCGGGTTGATAATGGAGGCGGCAGCAACTTTGGCGGGTGGATTTTGAGTTTTGACCATTGCACGTTGATTTTCGCATGCAGAGGAGCTCCGGAAATAGTAAAAAACAATGAGAAATAACAATTAATTCTTGCCTTTTTATGCATTTTTGGCATATTGGCGCCGTTTTGGTGATGACGTCATGCTGACGTCATCATGGGCCCGGGTACAGATGGGTGATGTGGCAGCTGACGTGGGTGCCCAGGTGGCAGTGACACGGTGGCAGAGTGGACCGGGTGACGCGGTGGCAGGGTGCGACGTGGAGGCTTGGTGGCGGCAAGGATGGGTGACATCACGCTGACGGCGGCATGACGTCAGCGCGGGGAGGAGGTGGTAAGTGGTTTCCCCGGAAGGGCTTAGGGCGGTAAGTGGTATCGAGGGGGGGGGGGGGGGGGGGGGCAAGCGAATACCGCGGGCGCCTGACGCGTACCGGGTACAGTAGCAATACGCCATCCCCCCGGACGCAAAAGGTCGGCAGGAAAGCTGATGTGACGTGTGTTACACACAGGGGACCCGCCCAATATTTAATTATACTTAATTAAATCGGGCACGGGGGGGTAGAAACTTTAGGTTATGGGTTTTTGGTGTTAGGCACGCCATTTATTACAATGTTTTTATTTAAAAAAAACTTTATAATAAAGTGGGTTTTGGGCAGAAGAAGGGGTAAATGGGTAAATGAAGGCGGGGTTGCAGATTTTAGGGTTTTAACCAAAGCTTTTGAAAAAGAAGCCATAGTTTAGGGACAAAGGGGTTAATACCAACCCCAGATAGGTTAATATTTCCCCAAATAAGGTTTATATAGCTATAGTGCTAGGGGAAGGCTTTTTTATAGATATTTTTTGGGAAATTTTCATAGATTCTAATAGAATTAGGGAGAAGGGGGGAGTTAGAGAGCTAAATAATATATTAGTGGTTAATATGGTTTTGTGAGGTGAATGAAGGGGTAAAGCTAAGTTCTAATAGGTAAAACTTAACTTAGGATTTTTAGGATAAATGAAATGATAAAAATGATGTTTTACACAAAAAAAATGTGGCTTCTTTTCATGTTTGAACTTCATGGTTTGACCAAGTAGTTTGTCATGAGATGAAGTGGAACTGGACACCTGAGCAGATCTCAAGGCCCTTGGGAGTGTTAGTAAAATGAAGTTTGGGGGAAAATGGGGAAATTAGACATGCTTCCAATGCTTGTCCTCCACTCTTTGCTTTTGAGGCCAATACCCTGAGTGGCATGAGATTTTTCACTTAGTAAGCCAATTGGTGATGGCCCTCCCTTTCTACAACCTTGCACTACTTACCCACCCTAGTAATCCTAACATTTTTTCTTCATTTAAAGTGGGTGCACTTGAATTAGCAGACCCTGATTGTCCTCTTTTTCTTTTGACTGCCCTCCTATCTAAAACCTACCCTTATTTCTTCCAAGGCCCCTGATTAAGCAGTTGGGCACCTTTGTTTCTCTACCTAGCTAGTCATCTGCCAAGCTTGAGTTGTTTGGTCAGGGAACATTCTCTATTCTGCAGCAAGCAATTTAACCATGGCATGGTCCAGTTTAGATTGTTGGGCCATCCATCAAGTGTGATTAGCAGTAGTATTTGCAGAACATGATACTGCCAAATAAGCTAGAAGTGGCATTTTGACTGGCCACTTTCCTGGTCTTTAGTTTGGGGTTCATTTTCACTTTTCTCTTGACCACTTGATTTTCTTGCCTTTTGATTATTCTTTTAAGGCATACCCTCTTTTCATTTTTTTAATTTTTGTAGCATGTATACAAAATATGGAACCTTTGCAGCCTACAACGATGAACATATTTAGCCCTTCCACTGTCAATCATGAAGGATGAAACCTATTGGTATAGGAACCTAACAGTGGCTCCACTTGGGGATGGCCTTTCCTGGGGGAAAGCCAAGAACAGCAGGTCAGATGGCCTTATTTTCTTCCTCTCACTGTAGTGAATTTGCTTTAGTACTGCCACCTTTGATCTGCAGCCAGTGAGATGGTATGCAGTGTCTCATGACCTTTTTAGAGCAAGAATTAACCTTTCATGACTTGCTCACATTTATTACTGCCTATCATTGGTGTTCTATTCTGAAGACCTTGCTCACTTTTGTTCATTTGAGTTGTTTCAAGTATCTATGTCATTTTGATATGGTTTTGCTGATCATTCTTCAAAATCTGTTGTAATTGCTCTTCTATATATCTATTGTAAAAAAGGAAAAAGTGCTTGAAAATATAGACATTTATGTTCAATATGGGGCTATCCTATGCTCATGTATCATGGTAGTGCTTGAGCATTCTCCCATTCACTGGGCCTTCATCATTGTTTGAATCATCTAGACTCTTGAGAAATAAGGTATTGTTACCTTGCACAGCTTGAATTACAAATGGCCCTTTCCATAGAAAGTCAAATTTGTCATGCTTTCCTTTTTCTTCGCTCCTAGAATCCCATTTCAATACTTTGTTACCTATGAAAAAGTCCTCAGCCTTTGTTATTTTGTCAAACACCTTTTTAAGCTTTTCCTGGAGAACCTGGGTTCTATGATACACTTCTTCCCTTGTTTGTTGTAAGTGAATTGTCTGATTGATTCTTCTCTGGATATCATTGGGTTCAGCCTGTATTTCTTGCAGCAATTTGATCACAGGGATCCCAAGGGATGATGGGAACACAGCTTCCAGTTCATATACCAACTCATATGGACTAGTGCCAATAGATATTTTAGTGGTCAACCTATCTGCCCATAGTGCATTCACCAGCTTCTTGTGCCAATTATTTTTGTTCTCCTCCAAGACCTTTTTAATGATGTTGATTAGGCTTTTATTGGAGGACTCAGCTAGGCCATTGCCTTGAGGGTAATAGGCTGTTGAGTGACCTAGGGTGATATGATATTTGTGACAGAAGCTGATCATTTTATTGGATTTAAAGGCAGCTGCATTATCTGTTATCATTTTCTCTGGGCAGCCAAATCTAGACAAGATATTGGTTTCTAGGAATTGTATGATAATTGAATCATTTGCTTGTCTACAAGGTATGGCCTCTATCCACTTGGTGAAGTAATCAGTAGTTGTCAAGATCCATCTATGCTGGCCTGAGGATGAGGGGTGAATTTCCCCAATGAAGTCTAAGCCCCATTGTTGAAATGGTTTTTCAGTTCAAATGGGCCTGAGGGGCAAGGGGAGTAACTTTTTCTTCCCTTCAAAGATCTGACATTTATGACATGACATTACAAAATTTTTTGAATTAGTAAACAGGGAGGGCCAATAGAATCCAACCCTCAGGATTTTATCAGCTGTGGATTTCCAATATAAGTGCCCTCCACAGTCTCCTGCACGAAATTCTCTAAGGACCTTATCAGCTTCATCTGAAGTCAGGCAGTTGAGCAGGGCACCTTCATGATTTTTCCAAAATAAAACATTGTCTATGATACAAAATTTTGCAGCCTTTAATTTTAGAAATTTGTTCTTGGTTCTGGATAACCCTGGAGGAGCTTGCAGGTTTAATAATACAAAACATATGTCAGCATACCAAGGAGATTGTAGAAAGTCTTGATTGATCTATGGAGTCGCCATCTCCTGTTCGTTATCCAGTTCATTGATGTCAAGTGCTTGAAAGTTAGTCTCAGTCATTAGTTTAGCTAACCCTTGTCCTTTTATAAGTTTTGTTGGTTTGATCTCTATATCATATTCCAGAATATTGGCAATCCATTTGCCCCTATGTGAGAGTATAGGATGTAAATTCTGAAATCCTTTATGGCCTTTACCAGGGCATATGCTTGCTTTTCCATGATTTTGTACTTGAGTGGGGCATCCCTAAGGGCTCTACTGAAAAAGGCAATAGGTTTTTCACATCCCAAGTCATCCTTTTGTAGTCGGACAATAGCAATTGTATTTTGAGAGGAAAAGGAGAAGATTATAAAGTATCTATCAAAACTAGGGCTTGTAAGCACAGGTGTTTTTGTCAGGGCTATCTTGATTTCTTCAAAAGCTTGTTTAGCCTCAATTGTCCATTTGACCTTGGCATCTTTCTTGAGCATATTTTTCAACAATCTTATCAGCTCAACTAAGTTAGGAATAAATCTTCTTAGGAAATTGATTTTCCCCAAAGAGGCTTGTAATTCCTTGATGTTTCTTGGATGGGGGACTTGCAGTATAGCCTGAATCCTTTTAGGGTCAATTCTTATGCCATCTTTTGAAATTATATGACCAAGGAGTTTTCCTTCTTCCAGGCCAAATAGTGATTTCTTTGGGTTCAAAGAAATGCCATACTTTCTGCAAATTAAGAACACTTGTCTGAGGTGTTTTAAATGCTCCTAGTCTGATTTTGAGAAGGCGGTTAGATCATCAAGGTATATGACTAAGAAATCATGGATTTCTTTGGCGAAGGCTATATCCATTGCCCTTTGAAATGTGGCTCCAACATTCTTGAGTCCAAAAGGCATTTTGACATATTTGAAAGTTCCCCAAGGTGTGGTGAAGGCAGTTTTATCTTGGTCAGCTGGGTGGACTAAGATTTGATTGAATCCTGAGAAGCCATCCAGTAATGAGATCCTTGAAGCTCCCACTACCCTTTGTAAGATGTGATCCATTTTTGGCAAGGGGTAGTGGTCTTTGAGAGAGACTTTATTTAAATTTCTCAGATCCACACAAAGTCTTATCTCCCCAGTTTTCTTTCTTGTAGGTACAAGGTTGGAAATCCATTCAGAAAACCTTATGGGAGCAATTATCCCAGCTTCATACATTCGTTTTACTTCTTTTTCTATTAGGGGGAGAAGTACTGGATTAACTCTTCTCAGTTTCTGTTTAAAGGGCTTTAGGTTTTCTTTCAGGGTTATTGTGTGCTGGATAACTGTAGTATCATAGGACTTAAGGTCCTCATAGCTCCAGGCAAACACATCATGAAACTCTTTGAACAGTTTGATATATTCTGATTTCTTATCAAGAGGTAAGGTTCTAGAAAGCTTGATCATTTTGGGATTTTCAATGGTCCCAATGTTACACTCCTCTATTTCTGCATTGATGGGTTGCATCTTTGGTTTCTTAGAGAGATCATTTGAATCAAAAATGTCTTCTAAAGGAGCAAGACCTGTAGGCAAGAAATTGTATTTTAACTGAATTACTTCAGTTTCTTCCTCATTAATTTCATGAAGATCTATTATCTTTAGTTTCTGTAAATTGGCAGGGTCAAAGGTTGTAGGATGTAATATCCTATCTGCTGTTTCAGCTAATATACTTGTGTTTAGTTCATCCTTTTGGTTTTGATCCTCGCTAATGCTTGTGTCAATGTTTAAGTTTGAGAATTCCTCCTTCGTGGTTAAAAAATTGTTTATCTAAGTATCATCCTCAAATACCTGCCAGTTATTTACATTGTGTGGGACAGAAGGTTTGTGTTTGATCTCAGCAGTGAATTGGTGGTTAGGCCCAAAAGGAAGTTTACAGGTGCTTGCAAAGGTTGCCGGACTGTGAGCATGCAAGTTGTGGTTCCTAGGTATTTTGGTGAGCTGATATTCTCAAACGTTGTTGAGCAAGTCTGTTACTGCTAACCTATAAGACCTTAACCTGGGATCATTTGTAACAAAATTTCCCTTTATCTGTTGGATAATTAAGTCTGAATCCCCCAATATGGAGACTTTGGTCACTCCTAGACTCTTAATCAGTTTGAGACCTAGTAGGAGGGCTTCATATTCTGCCATGTTATTTGTGCATCTGAAGTTAAGCCTATATGCATGACCTAGAGCATGGTCATTTTGAGTATTGTGTATCCATGCCCCTGCTCCTACTCCTAGCTTATTTACTGACCCCTCAAATTCTAAATACCACAACGTTTCTTGATCAATGTTGGTTTTAATTGATTTACATATTTGTTCAGTGGGAAAGTCTAGTCTTGGTGATTGTTGTGACCTATCAGCAGACTTTGTTGTTTTGATCAGATCAGTGATATTTTGTTCTGCAATAGTGGGTTGTTCATTCATATGCCGGGTTTCCTTTGTTTCTAGGAACTTGAGCTCAATTTTGGGACATATATCAGCATTGTATAGTATGAAGGAGTCCATGTCTGAATGGATGGAGTAGATTGGGAAGTTTTGGGGCTTGTCCAGGCTGCTAACCACATATTTCATGAGTGTCTCTCTGTACAGTCTCTTTGGCTAGCCAAAGACTGAAATTGTGGCATATGACATGTCTAGTTGCAAAGATCCTTGGAGTTTGGCACCCCAAGATATTGATAGGAGCATACCATATTTAGGTGGAATGTCAGCCACTACTACATCCATTATAATTGTTTTGACTGGATACTAGATTAGGGATACACAGAGGTCTTTGATCAGACCTAAACATCTTACCTGGCTGGAATCAAATGAAAATAAATATTTATAGGGTCTGGTGATGTCTAATCCAAGTTTTTCCATTATTGATTTTGGCATTAGGTTATGAGAGGCCCCTGAGTCAAACATGGCATTGTGTAATACTTTGTCATGAATGTTTAGGCTTACATAGAATGGAGGAGTTCCTCCATCCCCTGATTTGCCATTGACTTCTGAGCCAAAAATCAGTTCTGGCTGGTCATCCATAATGTTGACTGCATCTCTATTTTCTGGAACTTGAAATGATCTATTAATTTGTTGTCTGAAGACCTCATGTTTGGCTAGTTTAGACAGAGGGATTGCAATTTTCAGCTTGCCAATTTCTGTTTCAAGATTGAAAGGTTTTTCCATCTGAACTTTTACATTATGAGCAACAAATTTTTCCTTTTCTGCTGAATTTTGGGTGAGGATATCCTGATCAGGCATATTGTTTTGGGATATGTTTGGGTTGGCTCTTTTTTCTAGAGGTTTACTCAAAATTTCTGTTGAAAGAAGTGGTGTGGGTGTAGGTTTTACTAGGGGCTGTATATCAAGTACATCTTCCACTGTAACCTCTTTGTGGGGTTTTTTATCTGAGGACTCTGTTAAGGCAACTTTATCACTAGTTTTCTTGGGCAATTTTGTGTGTGTTTGTTTGGTATTCTCAGGTATATCTATGGTTCTACTCCTTAACTTGTATTATTTGTGTACTTCATAGACTTTTGTGTCATACCCTTCTCTGAAATCAAATGACTCACCAGATTTTGCTTGGAACTGTTTGTAGTCTTGGGCTTGTTGATCATCTTGTGTTAAGAATACCTGTTCTTCACTGTCCAGACCCATTAAATTGATGTGGTGATCTTCTATTTGTTCACTAGTGGTTGAGGCCTCTACATAATTTTCTTGAAATGGAGGTCTGATGTTCTGATCAGGACTAGTTCTCCCAGCATTTGGGTTTTGGTTTTTTCTAAACTTGGGATTCCTAGTTGTGTTACTTTTTTTTCCTTCCCAAGAGGACTTTCTCTCCATGGTCTCAACTCTATCTCCCAAACTTTCCATACCCTTCATGATTGCATCTAGTTTTTGGTCAAAGGTTGAGGGTTCCTCTTTGAATGTTATTCTTCTCTCATTTTTTGCTCTAGTTCTCTTGGCAATCAGGTTTGCCTCTACACTTACAGCTATATTCTGCATGTCTGCAAGACTTGGAGGTGCTCTTTCTCTTAATTGATATGCCATGTTTGGGTCAAATCTATCAGGAAATGTGCTCAAGGCCAGATCAGGAGAAGGTCTCAAGTTTTGAGGGATAGCGTTATATACGTTGTTGAACCTAGCACAGTAATCTTGAATTGTCTCTTGTGGGCCCCTTTTCAAATTATCATACTCTGTCAGTATGTGTAGGGGGTCTTTCTTATTTTCCCATATGTTTAAAAAATTTATGTATAAGGCATCAGGATTGGTTATAGAGTTTGCAGCCAGAGACATGAACCAATTCCTTACATCCCCTGTCAAACTTTGCACAAAATTTTCATTCTTACATCTTCATCATCTATCTCATAGTTTTCAAAGTAGTCTTGCATCCTCTTAGTGTGTTGTTGGGCAGTATAAGTTCCAGTTCCATCAAAGTAAGTGATTTTTCCTTGATAGTCTTGGGGCATTGCCCCTGGATTTGCAGGCAGGACTAAAGGATCATACCTAGCCATATTTGCAGGGATAAAAGGGGCAGCAAGAAGGAGTGGAACAGCTGGAAGAACAGGGATAACAGGAGTAAGGTGTGTTGGGGATGGGGGAGTGGGGAAACTACCTTGGGAAGTGGATGAAGAACTAGGATAAGTAGGGATAGTGTGAGGGTGAACTGATGCTTTGACAGGAGTGGGAATATAGCTCTGCTGATTTGGCTCAGTATCTAAATCTGAGAGCTCCCCTGGCTGCTCTTGTTTCTTTAAGATTTTGGGGATCAAATTGGGGTTTTCAAAGATAGTTGGGGGATTAGGGTCAGGACTGGACCTAGTGTAACGAGATTTCTTCTTTGGAGCTAGCTTCTGAGTTTTCTTTCCTTAGTATCTTATGATAGGACTTTTTAAACAGGAAGCTTATTTCCTTTCACTTGGTATTTTGACATAAGGTCCCCAGCGGAGTCGCCATTGATGTTATCACTCAGGTGGTTCCCCACTTCCTAAAGGGAATACGGCCGAGGTAACCACTGACCAATCTTTTAGCTACAGGTTCTAGCCTACCTGCAACCAGAGAGGGCTCTCTCTTTATATTTTAGCTTTGTTGATGAATGTTTTAGGCTAGTTATGGTGTACTGTTTTGTTTGAATTTGGTGGGTTGGTGAATTCAGATAGAACTGAGATACAGATCATAGGACAGTTTGTTGCATTGGGCAATGGAGTTGAGGTAATTTGTGCTGCTGAAAGTAGATTTGTGAAGACAGAATGTTGCTGCAGAGCCAGATAGGCATATGTGAAGCAAATTTATAAGATTTTTGATGAAATTATGGAATTAGTGAGTGAAAGGCAGTTAAGAATCTTTCACTATGCTAACAGAGAAAAATGAAATCATTGCTTAAGAGCAGCAGTTAAGAATTCTTAACAATTTTCACCATGACAGAATTAGTCTAGACATGAGCAATCAAGAATTCATATCCATGGCTAATCCAGAAGAAAACATATTTAGAAATAGAGGTTGAACATAGGGTGTTTGAAAACATATCCTAAGCTATTCTTTTTCTCTACTTGCTAAGATTATGAAAACATAAGAATTATGGAATACACAGAAAATACATACACAGTTAAGAGAAACTTATTGCTTCAGCAAATGACACAGGAATTCTACAACTAAACAGAGCTATTCATATCCATCTTCAGACATCATAAGAACCAAAAATCTCCATCAACAATTTGTATTATCAAAAAATATCTCCAGAATACAATAGAGCTCTTCAGAAAGAATTACACTACAACCGAACCTCAATACGTTATCTGAGGGGATATATATACAAAAGTAGGGTACAAAATATCTCAGTAGAGAGTTATTGTGCAATAAATTGCACCACCAACTCTCTTACAAAAAGTAAATGAAAACATAAATATAGCATTTAATGTTGAGATGGCTGCTATCTTTCTGTCAGATAGCTTTTGACTTTATGGCTCTGGAAAGTCGGCTATAGCTGTGCCTTTAACTCTGCGTTAATTGAGCCTGCTGTCTGGGTGCATTGGTGAGTCACTTGTACGGATGCTTGTTGTACCTGTGTGCTGATCTGCCTGCTGACCTGCCTGTTAACCTGTACCGTGACTTGAAAACTTTGAAAAAAAGGCAAAAAGCAAAGTGGTATTATCTGGGCAAAATCTCCAGCATTGCTTGCCACCAATCAGCTGGAGGTAGTTGATGCCTCCTCATTTTCACTAGTGTTTCATCTGCCTGTGTATGTCTATAGAAGTTTGGAGGCACCTCAAACAGATGATTTATTTCATGTTCAATAAAGAACAGATTTTCTAGCTTGTCATAGAGAGACTGCCCAGAGGGAGGCCCTGCTTCTTCTGTGGAGCTGCTGGATGTTGTTATATGATTTTCAACATAATTGTTGATCCTTGTCATATATTGATTATATGACAGTAGTTGTCCTGTACCATTCACTAGGCTTGGCAGTCCTTTGTCCTGTAGTATAGTCATTTTTGCTCTAAATTCATCAATCTCTTCTTTCATCTCTTGGCATTTCCTCTCCAGAGTTTGAGTAAAATTCCTCAAGGTCAGTACCTTTTTGGCTGTCAGGATTGTATCTGTTCTGCTACTTATTTCTAGAGCTGCTAGTTCCTCTCTAGTGCGGTTATTGAGGAAATGTATCATTCTGGTGGCCTGCTCGGGCATTATTCCCAGGGCTTTCCTGGCTCTTTTTATTTCCACATGAGCCATATATATCGGCTCAACCTGCTCAAAAATTGCCTGAATGGACCTCCATTGGTCCTGTATAGATTGGCCAATTTTGGCCCAAATAATCTTCTTTATTTCTGCTAGGGTTTTACCTAGCAGTAATTCACTTTCCAGATTTTTTACTTTGGCCTCTAAGGCCTTTATTTCTCTTTGTTTCTCTGCTACTGTCATATTTGATTTATCATAACTGGTCTCTAGCTTGGCCAGTATTTCCTTGGCATCATTTATTTCAGTTACCTGAGTCTCAAGCTCTTTAACAGCTTTCATCAACTCCTCCATGCTCATGCTGGATTCTGCTGCTGCTGTTGCTTCTGTTGTTGTTCCTGTTGCTGATGTAGCTGTGGTAGGTGCTGGAATAGCAGGAGGGGCTGCTGCTGCTTAAGTGGGAGGGGCAGGTCCAAGATTTGTTGATGTTTGAGGGGGCTGGGAGGCTTACTCCCCTTGCTTGTCCTGCAGTGCTTTCTCTAATTCTGCCTCCATTTGTAATATTCTTTGGTTCATTACCAGAAGCAACTCCATAGCATCATCTACTTGCTTTTCTTATGCAAGTCCTGTTGTTTGAGGGTGAATGGTAGGAGGCAATTTTGCCTGCCTTCTTAGTGCAGCAATGTCATCCTCTTTCTTCTTCATAAGGGCTCTAACACCCTTTGGATCCTTTGGGTCATGTCCCAAATCAACTATTATGTCCTCCAGAGTCTTTATTCTACTTTCCTTTGCAGAGGAAGACAACCTTTCAAAATCAAGTTGTCTGTTTGCGTTCTTCAGGGCTTCCTTTGGCTGATGGGACAACATTGCCCTGTCAGCAAGTGTTGCATACACCATTTCCCCAGTCTGTTTGTGCAGCTCAATCTGATCCATGGGGTGTATGTCTTTGGAAAAGACCTCCAGGTTTGTTCTATAGTAATCTGCTGGGATCTTTGGATGTGGGACTATAGGCTTCAGATGGGTGAAGATCATTTTTTCTTCCTTCAGATCATAGGCAGCCATCAACCTTTGTTTTTTGGTTGGAGTTGTCTTCAAGAATTTCTCATAGAGCTGCACTCTCACCAATTCATTCTGTGCCTTGATCTCTATGAAGCCTTCTTTGACTGCAGCTGGTTTCTTGCCCTGTTGTCTTAAGGAAGATACCTCTGTGGTATGCTGCTAGGCCTGTTCAAGCTAAAATGAGCTAGTGGCAGTCTGCTGGCTTGTTTTCCTTTCTCCGTTGTGGCTTTCTGCCCGTTCTTCACTGATGTTGTTAGTCTCCTATACCAATAGGTTTCATCTTTCATGATTGTCTTGATCGAACTATGGAATATGTTCAAACCTTCTTTCTTGAGCAAAGGTGTTCCATATTCTTGAAAAACCAAAAAAATCAAAAAAGTTAAAAAATGTAAAGAGGATGTACCCTAAAAGAAAAATCAAAGGGTAAGAAAAATAAAGTGGTCAAAAAGAAGTGAAAGAAATGAACCCCAAGCAAAAATAGACCAAGGAAAGTGTGCAAATTCAAATGCCACTACTACTTCATTTTTGTAAGAAAACAATTGTGTGCAGCTTGTCCAACCTTTGCCACAATTCATGAATAAGTCAAACTGTTTAAACTTGGCTTACTCATATTTCAATTTCATGTTATAGACTAGAGAATAAATATCTGACCAAACAGTTTAATCTTGGCAGATAAGTAGATAGTTAGAGTTAATAAAAGGTGCTCAACAGTTTAATCCAAGGCCTTGGATGTAATAAGGGTAGAATTAGATAGATTTTCCTTGTGAAAAGAAAAAATGTTGATGAGGGTTTGCAAGTCTAAATGCACCCTAATAAAGAAGAGAAAATGGTAGTATTAAGTAGATACGGTAGGTAGATGGTGCTGCAAAGTGTTATCTGATGAATGATGCTGCTACATGTTTTTGATCCTTTACTTTCATCACAAGTACTAAAGCAGGAAATACACTGGAAAATCACCATAAGCAAAGTCAAACTCATTAACCTCCCTCATCACGTTCCCCTCAAAAGTTTCACTAATTTCCCGCAAAGTACTAAGGTATTTGGAGATCAAAGGGGCTCAAAGCATTTCCTTGACCTCTGGAGGGACCGGACCCTCAGCCTAATGATCAAAAAGACCTAAGTACTTAAGATAATCCATCATTATAATCTTCCATCTTTAACTTTGTCCTAAGTATAATCCTATTTTACTTAGGAAACTCATGCAAAATTCCATAAAAATCCCTCAAGATAACTTGCTATTCTAAGTTTAAGTGTTGAAGATAAAATATTGCAATTTACTTCAAAAGTTATCGCTTTCTTAGATGTGTGAAAATATTTTGAGTTTCCTTGTCCTTTGCCATATTTTACATTTAACTCTATTATGCTAAATCCCTAATAAAATACCTT
>APFE031682076.1:0-49030 GCA_000404065.3 Pinus taeda | reverse complement strand
GATGGGTGCTTCAGAAATTATCTTTTTCAATGTTTCAATGGAAACTTGACATTCAGAATCCCAACTGAATTCACAGTCTTTTGTAAGTAATTTAGAGAGTGGAGATGCAATTTTTGTGAATTTTTCTATAAATCTTCTATAATATCTGGTAAAACACAGAAAAATTCTGACATCCTTTTGACAACTTGGCACTGATAACTTGGAAATGACTTCCACCTTAGATGAGTCTACCTTAATTCTGTCTCTGAAAATATGGTGACCTAAAACAATTCCTTCGTTAAACATCATAAAATATTTTTCATGTCTTAATGAGAGGTTTATTTCTCGACATCTTATTAAAACTTTCTACAGGTCCCCTAGTGCTTCATTGAAATAATCCCTATAGACTGTGAAATCATCCATGTATACCTCCACACAATTGATAAGCCTCATAAATGGGTAATTATATGCGATCATTTTACCTCCTAACCTAGTCAAATCAACCATTCTCTTAGCTTATTGTATGATTTTCTAATTATATTCATGCTTATAGAGAGAGTTGAGTTAGTTATGATGCTACGTGGTCTAATATGTTTTTAATGCAGATTATTGATGAATTTTGTGGTCAAAGTCAAGGATCCAATGGAAAAATGGCAGCAATAACTTGAAATGGACAAAGGAGAGGACTTATAGGAGGGAGTACCCCTCATTTATTGCTCCTCACTTTGAATTCCCCTTCATTCAGCTCGGAGTACAAGTGGCCAAGTCATGCATTAGCAGGCAGCCGAGAAAGTGGAAGATGATTGATGACTATCTTGAGTTTTGGGAGCCAAGCCTCCCTGATTTTAGGGAAGATGTTGGTAGCTTGATTGGTATAAGTAGAGAGGCCTAGGGCCTCACTAGGGTTGGTTTTATGTTGGATTTTTGTTGTACTTTTTCTCATGTAAACTCTGCTCAACTTCAAGCTTATTTGTTGTGACAGTTTCATGTAATCTTGTTCTTATTTCAAAATAAAGATGGAATCCTTTTTGAGTTAGCACTAAGTCACCTCAGAGGGTTGAAGATCTTGGGTTAGGGCCCAATCCAAGAATCCAAGCTCCTCGTTACTTGTATTTGTATGTTTTATTTCAGTTTTTAGATTAGGTTGATGTTAGATGAATTTCTTTTATGGTCAATAATAGGTTGCTTTTGATGATTCAATAGTTTTCTTCCATTTGTGCTTTCTATAGTAGGTTAAGTAATAAAAGATCCAAAAGGCTCACAATAGTGCCTTGGCCTCTCTTTATCCCTTTGGGACCATGATTTGAGGCAAAGACCCTCTTGTTGCCCAAAAAACACAAATTTACCTCATTCATAGGACTTCTAGTGTTTGCAGCTTTTTGGTGGTTAATAGTTTAGTTTTTCTTTTCTTTATAACTTCTTCATCATGCTCAATTCTCAGTTACAAAATTACTCTTCCATGCTTTCCTTTCTTGCAGCAGTTATCAACATTTCCTTTCATAGATCACAGTTTAGACTAGTTTGATGCAAAACTATGTTTTTCAAGATGCACTTATTTCATTGCTTGCTTAATCTCATTGGTTGACTGTCAATTGTTTATGCAGCAGATATCTTCTAGCAATAGGTAAGCCTGCCAACCATCCTATCCTCCATCTATTCCATGTCCTACAGTTCACCCAAGTCTCCCCTTAATTCTGCCTTAGTTTCCTTCATTTTCCATAGAACGTTTTCCTCTCTCCTTGAGCAAATCCAATCATCTTTCTCTCTCTTGGTGATTCTTGGTAGACCCTAGGTGCCCAAACACCTCATTCCAACCTTCGTCCACCTTTTTCACCTACTCTCACACCTTAAAAATAGTGAAAGCTACTCTCGGCCTCCTCCTGTAGACCTCCTGTAGAACATTGTTTTTCCTCCTGTATATTTTCCTATAGGCTTCCTTTTGAAGGCCGAATGTGGGAAAATCCTCCAGAAGGCCACCTGAGACCTCCTAGGACCCATCCACACCATCCTACATCATCTCAAGTCCCAAAACTGCCCTTTAAAACCACCTATTTGTTTCCATATTCACAAAAAAATAAATTACATGCATGACAAATTCACATAAAAATCCAAAAATATGTTTTCTGCTCATTTACTTCCAGAAATATTTTAGTTAGATGTTTTTTACTTGCTTGAGTAGGTAATGGCATTCCTTTCATGGTTTTCATAGTGCTTTCTGCAAAAGTAGGATTAGTTGGTTAATTAGGATTTACTTTGTTTGTTTTACATTTCAGTGTTTCTCCCTTATGCAGTTAGAGTAGTATTTGTGGAGTAGTCTTTCTCTCCTTTCATCACATATAGAGCTTCTTCTAGAATCCATAGAAGTTGTCTTGAGATCCTAGTGATCTTGCATTGGTTAACCAAGTGACAACCCGTAGTAAGATCTAGTACTTGTGCATATAGCATAGTCGCTTCCAAGTTTGTTACGAACTACTAGGTTGATAAGAGTAAAGTAGGAGGCCCAGGAGTTGCAGCATTATTGTTGTAATATTGGTCCACGCCATATTTTTTGGTGCCATTGCCGAGGAAGCGTCAGAGTTTTTTGTGATTACTGCTTTATTCTAATTTCTATTGCAACATTCTACTGATAGTTTATTTCGGCAAGAGTAGACTAGTCATTTCCTTTCCTTTCAAGTTGTACATTTCCTTGCTTTCCTTTTCAGTTCTGCAAATTTCATTTCAGCAAGTTCATTTCAGATATTACAATTTGTTTTGTTCAGTCAATTTTGTTTTTGTAGGTACTATCAGTGTGGGGAATAAAAAACAAAAACCAACCAAAAATATTTCCTTTCATGCCTCGTAGGAATAGAGATAACTCAAGAAAATTCTTGCCCAACACCCCCATTGCTTCACATAGCCAACCTTCTCCCTTCTTCGGTGGCTGGTATCAAGAAGAACCCTTATGTGAATAGCCAGACATATTTGAAGAACCTATAGGGGAAGAAGAAAAAGAAAAAATTCCTTTGGAGCCAACAGCTGAACACAGAAATGCTAGGGGGAATGGAGAGAGAATAGAGGGTACCTTTCCTAATCGAGAGACCAATGGGGACACCAAAATGAAGAATATAAGCCCTTCTACCCTACCTCATTTCCATGGCCTGACTACAGAATATCCTAACACCTTTTTGTTTGAGTTTTTTGTGATTTGTCGAACCTATGACTATGCATAAGATGAGCAAAAGTTGAAAATGTTCCCTTCTACTCTCACGGATGTAGCATCTTACTATTTCGTGGGATTACTTGGCAATAACATCACAACTTGGGCTCAGATGCAGCAAGCCTTTAACAACAAGTATCGAGACTATTGTAGGTCAAAAAATACTAAAGAAGAAATTTTCTAAATGACTATAGGAAGTGATGAGTCCTTGGAAGACTATGAAGAGAGGTTCCAGCTCAACTACAAAAGGGTCAGGTGTACACTTGACCCTGTGTCTCTGAAACTAGTCCTGCTCAGGGGAATTTGGGAAGATCTTCTAGACACCCTCCATCTACTGGACAGGGGAGACATCTACCAACTATCCTATGAGGACATAAAGACTATTTTCAGGAACCATTCTAGAGCAGCCACAAAAGAAAGGTAAGGGGAGTCAACCCATAGCCAATACCTCTTCCTCTAGCTCATCCATTAAAGGCGAAATTGGAAACATTCTGGAAGACTTCAAGAGTGAGATAATGCGTACTCTTGCCATGCAAATGGATACCTTACATATCAAAAGGAAACAAGAGGAGGTAGAGTGGGCTTTGGCCATTTTTTTCTCTAGATGCACTGGGAGGCATCCTAGGAATGAATGCCCATTGAACTCTATAGAAGTTTTTTCTCTCTATGAAGAAAATCATTCTACATACAAGTTCCCTTCCTTACCCACACTTAAAGTTGTATATCAAGGGGCTGAGGGAGTCACTGAACAAATCGATTACATAAACCAAAGGAGGTTGCATGGACCTAGACCATATCAGCAGGGGATACAAGGGACATCTTAGGCATACTACAACCCCAACCAAGTCACTTCCATACCTTCTTGGGCCCCCCTGCTCATCCTTCTTGGTCCACACCTCCTCCTTGGTCCTTCACATCTCCATATCATGCCCAACCAAACACCCATTCATTTCAATCCTATGCTTAGTCGCAGCCTCAGTGGAATGCATCTCATTAGGGGTGGAGGCCCCAATACAACTCTCCTCTTGCTCTTTTTCCTCCACCACCTGCCCAACCACAATTGCTACCCACTGCTCCACCAAAGCAACACCAAATGCTTACCCATCCAAATCCGAACCTGAACAACAGAAAAGCTCAAAGAGTGTATAGTGGGGAACCATCATGCTCGACTTATGCTGTGGAGATTCAGGAAATTAACTTGTGATCCGGGAAAGTTATCCCAAATAGCTAGCCTCCACCCAGGGAGGTTGAGGAATATAAATAGGAAAGCGAACCTAAAGAAAATCCACCCTTTCCCGAGACACTATGCACAATAGTCTAGCCTATCCCAAAAGAAACTAAACTCCTAGGAGAATTGAAACATTTATGTGTGAAGATACCACTTCTCCAAGCCATAAAGGATATGCCTATCTACAATAGGTTAATAAAAGAAAAGTGTTTTAGGCATCCAGGAAGGTGCAAGAGGGATGCTCGAACCATCAATGTCATAGGGCAACTGTCCGACCTGATGTTGGGGAAGGTAATCTATCCAAAATATCTAGACCTTGGAAGCCCAGTAGTTTATGTCCACATCAATGGCACCATGATCCCACACACCTTGATTGATCTGGGAGCTGCCATCAATGTGATGACAAAGGACACAATGCTCAAACTCAACCTCCAAGTTCCTTGAGGAAGACCACAACCATGCTATAGCTTGTAGACCGCTCCACCGTGACCCCTGAGGGGATTGTGGAAGATGTGATGGTCTCCATTGATTCTTGGTAGTACCCTACCGATTGCTTAGTTCTCTAGCCAATGGAAAAGCTTGCTGGGCATCATCTCATTCTGGGAAGACCCTGGTTGGCTACAGTCGATGCCTACATCAACTGTCGAGCTGGGAACATGACCATAATGAACATGCATATGTCCAAGTAGGTAATCCTATATCCTCCTACCCAACCCTTGCTAGAACATGATCTACTTCTTTGGTTGGAGGAGGAAGATGAGGATGAAGTCTATACTGCACCGTTTTGTGTATTAGAAATTGCCATGTGGGAGAGAATTGCAAGATCAGGATGATATGATTGAAAATCTGATTCAGAATCCACCTCCCAGTGTATCAACATTAGAGGACATAGTAAGAGAAACCAAAAACAACCCCTCAACTAATCTCTATGCGGCCAACTCCACTCCTCTCCGTGTTAAGAATATAGAGTTCAGCCCAGAAAGAGCCTTGAAAATCAATCCATCCCTATCCACTTCCCAGGAGAACGAACTATGTAGCTTGCTGAGAAAACACTTAGATGCCTTTGCTTGGATTTATAAGGAGATGAAGGGAATGCACCCTTTAGTATGTACTCATCATATATACATCAAGGAGGATTGCAAGCCAGTTAGGCAGCCTCAAAGGAGGATGAATCCAGCACTTAAAGCTATTGTTAAGGAAGAATTGCAGAAATTGCTTGATGGAGGATTCATCTATCCCATCTCTGACAATGAATATATCTCTCCTTTGGTTCTAGTGCCAAAGAAAAATGGTAAGTGGAGAATCTATGTTGACTATCGAGAATTGGATAAAGCACTAAAAAGGACGATTTGTATTTACCTTTCATAAATCAAGTGTTAGACGGTCTGGCAGGGAAAAAGTTTTTCTCTTTCCGAGATGGGCTTAGCAGGTACAATCAAATTCAAATTAACCCCGAAGACCAAGATAAGACCACTTTAACTTATCCTTGGGGTACCTTTGCATACTAGGTCCTTCCTTTTGGTTTTTGTAATGCTCCATCTACTTTCCAAAGAGCGGTACTGAGTATATTTTCTGAATTAGTTCACGATGCTGTAGAGATATACATGGATGGCTTTACTCCTTATGGCTCTGAATTTTAGGAAGCCTTATCTAATCTAAGAAAATCTCTAGGCAAATGTATTGATATGAACCTGTCCCTCAGTCCAGAAAAATGTGAATTTTTTATGATTAAAGGGATTATGCTAGGCCATGCAATATCTCAACAAGGACTGCAGGTGGACCCCAACAAAATTGCCATCATCCAAAGGGTCCCACATCCTCAAAAAGTGAGAGATGTCAGAAGTTTCCTAGGTTTAGCTAGGTATTACTGGAGATTCATTAAAGATTTCAGCAAGCTAACCTCTCCTTTGTTTTTCCTCTTAGGTAAAGATGTCGAGTTCATATGGTCGAAAAACTGTCAAGAGGCCCTAAATACCTTGAAGAGCAAGCTCGTGACTGCCCCAATTCTAAGAGGCCCAAACTAGGCCCTACCTTTCAACATTCACACAGATGCCTCGAACAAAGTAATAGGAGCAGCCTTGTGACAAATTGATGAAAAGTTACCTTATGCCATATACTTTATAAGTAAAAACTTGTCAAAGGGAGAGTTAAACTATATGGTGACCGAGAAGGGACGGTGACCGAGAAGGAACTCCTAGTTGTTGTGCATTATTTAAACAAATTCAGATATTATATGACAGGCTATCAAGATTTTGTGCACACTGATCATGCTACAATTAGATACTTAATGAACAAACTCGATGTCAATGCCCGCATTATTAGATGGTTGCTTTTACTGCAGCAGTTTGATTTGACCATTATTGATAAGCCTGGTAAAGAAAATGTTGTGCCAACTTTTTGTCTAGAGTAAATTTTCCCGCAGGTGAAGAAGGAATGGTAGATGACCAAATGCCAGATGAACACCTATTTTCTATCTCAGTACTCTCTCCATGGTTTGCTGATATAGAAAACTACTTGGTTTCAGCACAGTTTCCACCACTTCTGTCCTCAAAAGAGAAGAGCAAGATAGTGAGGAATAACACCCCTTTCACTTGGATTGGGGGCAATCTCTTCAAACTTGGCCCATATTAGATCTTGAGAAGATGTGCTAGGGAGGAGGAAGTCTTTGACATCATCCTAACCTGTCATGATGGGCCTTGCGGAGGTCATTTTACAGCAAAAAGAACTGCCTTCAAGATACTGCAAGCAGGCTACTACTGGCCCACTCTTCATCAGGATGTGAGGAGATATACTAGCCAGTGTGATCAATGTCAGAGGATGGGGAAACCTACTTCGAAGGATGAAATTCCAATGCAACCTCAAGTGACCCTTGAGCCATTTAAGAAGTGGGGCATGGACTTTGTCAGGCCTATCAACCCTCCTTCCAAATAGAGGCAATATATCATTGTGTGCACTGGTTACCTGAAAAAGTGGGCAAAGACAAAAGCAATCAAATTAGTGACAGAGGAAAAAGTAGCAGAATTTTTGAGAGAGAACATATTTGACAAGTTCAAGTATCTAAGTGAATTGGTCACAAATCATGGTAGTCAGTTTACTTCATTTTTGATTGAAGACCTACTCACACATCATAGGATCAAGCACAGGACTTCGAACCCTTACCATCCACAAGCCAATGGGCAGGTGGAGGTCACTAATAGAGCATTGGAAGGGATCCTAACAAAGGTAGTGTGTAGCAGCAAAAAAGGCTGGGCGGACAGATTAGTTGAGGCCACTTGGGCCTATAACACAACATGGAAGACCACTACAGGGTTCACACACTATGATCTGGTCTATGGGAAGAAGGCCTTATTGTTAATAGAATTTGAATTCAATACCTTGAGGGTGGCCACTCAGCTAGACCTATACCTCAGCCATGCATAGAAAGAAAGATTACTTCAGCTCAATGGTTTGGATGAACACAGGATGCAAGCCCTTCTCCATACAGAGGTATTTCAACTTCATAGAAAGATATGACATGAAAAAAAATATCAAGGAGAAGCAATTTCAAGAGGGATATTGGGCACTACTCTATGGTTCAAGATATAAAGATTTCAAGAGCAAGCTAAGGACAAGATGGTTGGAACCCTACACTGTGGAGAAATGCGATGACAATGGTTCAGTTCTGATCAGAACCATTGATGATGAAGCCATCCCCATGCTTGTCAATGGACATTAGTTGAAAGTCTGCAAGAAACCCCTCTCCAAGGGAGAGTTCATTGAAGATTTGAATAAGACAGTGATGGTAGTGGAGCATGTGTTAGCCTCCACTTCACCCACTCACTAAAGAAAAAGAAAAAATAAAAAAATAAGGACGTAAGTGAGAACCTCCATGAGGCGCTTGAGTCCCATCACTGGGTTAAAAACCTCTTCTAAGGTAGCCTAGTGATGTCAAAAAAGAAGAGGGAAAAATAAAATCCCTAGTGAAAACCTCCTTTGGAGGCGGCCAGGGTAGGCAATTAGGGTGAAAACCTCCCTCAGGCACCCTAGTTGTTTTTCAAAAAAAAAAAGAGAGAAAATGAAAAATGAATTTCCAGTTGCATTGCAGGTTTGTAGAAGGACTACAGGAAGCAGCAGAAGGTTCCAAGGGAGCCCTAAAACCAACACCAGCACCTATTCTACCTTCCCACACCTTTCTCCATCATTCTTGGCATTTTTTTCACCTGAATGTGTTTATTTTTCAAAACTGTGTTTTCTACAGGAGGCTCTGTGTTTTCTACAAGAGGCTCCTATAGGAATTATAGAGAGCCAAAAATGGATATAAAAGGTAGTTTCAGGGACAGGGAAGCTTCATAAAAAAGTTATAAATCCTCCTGTATTCTTCAAACCTCCTTCCCATCATGTCCAAGCCTACATCACACCCCAAACATCCTTCTTCTTCCTGTCCAAGAAAAACACAGAAAAAACAGTTCTTCAGGAAAAGAAAAATTAAGAAAGGGAACAACACCATCAACATCACTTGAAGCCTACCTATTAACTCTCCATCTCTATCTATATCTCTGACATCATCCTCAAAGCTCCAAGCATAGAAAGAAGCTAAAGTTTCAAGGGGACAAGAAACTACAGGAGCTCCTGTAGGAATTAGTGTAGCAGCTGATCCCATTAAAATCTAGCATTAGCAGCAAGACGATGCAAATATGAAGGTTGAAGAAGACACCTGAACCTTAGATCTAGCCATAGAAGAACCTCCACAAGGCACAACCACACATCAGCAAGTAGACAACATGCATCAAAAGAGACAAGGACCTACAACAGAGAGGAAGAGCCACAACACCTCACAAGCAAATACATTCAGATCTCATGTAAGTAACTAACTTGCTCCTCTATTTGCATTTGTGTAATTAGAAGGCATGAAAAAGTAATGAGATGGTTGAGGTTGAATGAGGGAAAGGTGGCTAGTTAACTTGGCCACCTTCATCTAGTTGACTCCACTCATCTAAAGATGTCACCCACACGTGCGCGCTGTCAACTCAAGAAAGATGTCAAAGACAAGTAATGGAGGAAGTGTGAACTACGATGCAATCATGAGGAATGATTACAAGGAGAGGGCCATGATGAGAAGGTAGGTGGGGACCAACAGTCTGAATATGGCTAGCGTACACTTGGATAGCTCACCAGAAATATCCATAAAAAGCAATAAGTACTCCTCCCTGAGCACTCTCACCACCTTTTCCTTCATTCTCTCCTCGAAACTCCACTCATACAATCTACTCGTGTCCCCACAGCCTCATAACCATCGTTCTCCATTAATCTCTTCTGTATTCCTGATCTTGGCATTTCCTATAGGAGTATTTACAGGTTCTACAGGAGCACCTATAGGGATTCTACAGGAGACACAACAGTCTTTTACAAGAGAGCCAGTGAGTTGTTTTGAAGGGAGAAAACACAAGTTTTAGCATGATTCTCGGGATGAGGAGGTAGGTTCCATGCATACCCCCATTGAATATCAAAATATGCAAGCAATGGTTTAAATTCGAGGGTGAAATCAAGCCTTTAGGTGGAGGAAATACATAGAAAAAAATTATGCTTATTTCTAAAAAAACACAGCCTCTTTGTTTCTCTATTTTTCTTCAAAAACTGTTGTATCCTTCTCCACATTTGGTTTCCCAAAGAAGAATAACAAAATGACAGGAGGTTTTATGAGGAAGGAGCCCACCAACTCCTCCAGGCTCCTTACACATCCCCAAGTAGTGGACATATTCACAAGAGAAAATTGCATGAACTTTTTTGAGAAATTCTGAGGGTTTGATGAGTAAATTGCTCAATAATTTGCCCACTCTTTGGTTCCTCACACTAGAACACATGCCACTGTCACCTTTAGAGGTATTTCCATTGAGATAACCCCTGAATTTATCAGTAGGGTCACTATGCTTCCTCTCGGATTGCCTTGGAGTAAGGATGAAAAACCAATTGGCCAGACTGCCAAGAAAAATTTCTTCCAAAACAATGAAACCCCTGTAGAGAATAAAAATGACATTAGAAGGGCTAGCATACCATATCCTTGGGATGAGGTCAGCTACCAAATAAACAAATATATTTCATATGAGGGGAGGTATAGCATTGTATATGGTTATCACATTAGAATCCTTCATGAATTAAGATATTACATGGACACTCCAGCCCCTTAGAAGCTCAACATCCCCTACTTCCTCCTGTAGTCTCTCATTGACTCTAGCACTAAATTTCAAGCAGGGAATTCAAAGCAGCTCACTCAACATGGGTTAGTCAAAATTTTAGTGGAAGAAGCCCTCCATACATTTACACTCCCTATAGCATGGGAAATCTTCCGAAACATGAAAACAGAAGATGACATAAAAGCCCTGGCCCCTAACCTACAATATCAATGCTACTTGTAGTGAGGAGGAAGAGTAGCAAGGAGGAGAAGGTGAGGCAACTGGTGACTTAGCAGAACAAAAGGGAGGAGGAAGAAACTAATATAGAGGAGGAGAAAGCTGAAGAAACAGAGCAAACAGAGCCAGAAAGAGAAACAGAAGGAGGAGAATAAGGGGCAGAAAAGAAAAAAGTATCCCCTAAGACTCTAGAAAGAGAGATAGTAGCTACTCTCACTACCCTCAGCACACCAATTAAGCCAATACAGAAGAGGAAGAACCAGACCTCAATGTATTTTAGGGCTAGGAAGAGCATAATAATCAAAACAAGGAAACTCCACCATTCTTCAAAAGTGCCAATTATTATTGAAGATTCACCCTCTCCCCATGGAAAAGAATCCCCTTCCAGGTCACCTATCGCATATGAAAGGGGGACTCCTAGATCCCCCACATGGAAATAAAAGGTAGAACTACAAGACCCAAAAATAGTCCTATAGGAGGCACAGACAGTTCTACAGGAGACCCTGTCAAAACTACATGAGACCCAAAATCTTGAGAAAAGGGTAGAAGGAAAGCCACAGGGAAAGCAGGAAGAAACAAAGCTAAAATAACATTATCCCTAGCCCATTCTTAGCTCCTACTATAGTCTTCTTTAGGGGAGAAGAATAATTCCACAAAAAATTGCAATTCCACTATTTTTTGAATTAGATAAAGAGAGAATAAGAACACATAGGTGGATGAAAATAGCCAAATCCAAAGGAGTTGAGGACATTGGCCATATGGAGAACTAACTAAGAGAAATGGGCAGAGATTTAAGTACTATCAGACATAGGGAATCAATTGAAGGAAGCCAACTTGAAATAGAAAATGAATTGCTAAGGAGGAAGTTGCAAGAGAAAGAGATCCAACTGGCATGCATGGCTAGCTGGTTCATGGAGGCATTGCAATTTAGGACACCAGCAAAATCATATGGCCTATATCTCAAGGACCAATGGTTGCAATTTCAGATAAAGACTTTGGCACAAAGAGGCACAATGCCTTTCCAAGATTACAGACAGTTTATGGGCCTATGTGAACAAAGCACATTAGATGATAAGGCAAAAATGGCAGACTTTTACCTCCATAACATGGCCCTCACAAACATGAATGTGTGGGACCCTAATGCCAGGTCAGGGAACCTACAAATAATGGCCATTGCCTCATGGACGAACCATGAAGAGTTAAGGGCAGCAGAAATAAGAACGTTGATGGTAAAGGAGCAGAATGAGCCATTAATGATCAGATCTAAGCCATCAAACCCCATGGCACTCATCAGCACACATAACCTGCTTGTAAATAATCTTCAGATTGCCCTTAGATATATAAGTGATCAGGCAGAAACCATTGCACATTTTGAGGATATGGAAAGATTACTTGGGAATGACTATGTGCATGCATGTATGAGGAGATGGACCACCTTACCACACAGTCTACAGATCAGGGAATATCATTCCCCAATGAGGATGAAGGAGACATTAAGGAGAGTGCCACTGTATAAGCTCTCCATACAAATATTGAATGTCAATTAGATTGGCCTCAAATTCAGTTTCCCACTGCTGCTAGGCATGTTGGAAGGCAGAAGAGAAGAAGAAGAGCAGGAGCAGTGGGAAGAAATAGACAGGAAGGTGTAGGTTTTAACTTCGTACAGAAATTACCTGCATACGAATTCTAAAACATAGAAAAATAAACAATGCGAGAGCATAACACATAAAACACATATACACAGAGATTTTCCCACTGGATCCCAAAATCGGGACTAACAACTTGATTTTTCATTATGTTCCTTTCAATGTTACAATACATGTTTATACATGCCGAAGCATCCAATACCATGGACCAGAAAACCATCGTGTCCAAAAAACATGTGCGAAACTCATGCACAAAACCATAGGTGGGTCTGCAGAACCTAACATAGGGTCCAAAACCAAAATTTTCTGAGGCACTACTCCGGACCCCATAAAGTTCTAGTAGACTCTTAGATTGAGAGAGGAGGGCTAGTATGCTTGTATTTTATTCTAGCTTTACTTCTGGGAGACATCATCTCCATCACCTCCAACATCATTATAGGAGGCGTTATAAGGGGTATTTTACAGAGGAATTCAAGATATAAAAGTCTCCTACATTTCACAGTGAGATGACCATCTTAGAATATGTATAAGCATGGCTGATTGGAATGAGGAAATTTGTCAAGCTTCATGATCAATTAAAGAATATGAAATCTAAGATAGCTACCTTCAGTTTCAAGGGAAAAGTAGATATTTGGTGGGAAGAGGTCAAGCATGTTAGGGGCATCAGGTAAGAGGAGCTGGCTTGGGAAGATTTTCAAAGACCCTTCAAGAAGAAGTACTTGTCTGATAGGTATTATTATGGAAAGGTCGAGGTATTCTATGAGTTGAAGATCAATCCATGAGAGATGAAGAATATACAACCAGATTTCTAGAGTTGTTGAGATATATGCCCTATTTTAAGCATGAGAAGGAAAGTACCCAAAGGGAATGCATCTGTCGATTGACATTATCATTCAAAGAAAATATTGAGTTTGATGTGCCTCACTCATTAGAGGAAACTACCAAGAAGTTGAAGCATTGTTATAAATAGTCAAATCACAAGCTTGATTTCAAGCGTGACTAGAAGAGTAGTGACAAGACCAAATGAAAATGACCTAAGAAGTGAGGAAGATCTCAAGATGCAGGTGACATGGAAAAAGTGGCCCCACATAAGAAGTTAGAGGAGGATAACCTTTCAAGTATTGGATTTGCGGTAGAGATCATTGCAAGAAGGATTGTCCTTTGTATCTCGGTGGTATTTCTCATATCTAAAATGTACAGGAGGCACATAGAGTTTGGCACCTAGGTCATAGTTGTCCTATGATCTATGTAGCAGTGCATAAAAGGCATGCAGGCCACAACACATCCATTATCAAGATGGAAGGTAAGCTTCGTGATTGAGTTTCATTTATTTTGATTGATTCCAGATTGAATTATATCTATATTAGTCCTGAATTTCGAGATCAACGCATTTTGAATAAGGAAGTGCATTCAAAATCTTGGTTCATGTAGTTATATACAAGGACCAAGAGAAGAGTTCATCATCGAGTGAAGTCTTGTGCATTTGAGCTTAATGTCATGTCTACAATAGAAAACCTAAATTTGGTTCCTTTGGGTGCATATAACATGGTTTTGGGTATGGATTGGTTATTTATTCACATGACTATGGTATATTTATAATGTAGAAAAGAGTGTCTTGCAAGGGAATAATAAGCCTATGTCAATAAGGATGGTTACAACCATGGATGCTAAGTGCAACCATAGGAAAGCATGTTATTGTTTGTAGTACATGTTTCCAGTGATAAAGGGAAGGAGCATAATGATGGTGAAATCCTGAGGAGGTATCTTATATTGCAGCAGGTTTAAAGTGTATTTCCTACAAATATTATAGAGTTTCGTCCTCTTAGAGAAGTGGATATCTCTATTGAGTTGATTCTAGGAGAAACAACAGAATATAAGGAACCTTATAGGTTGAGCACTCCTGAGTTGGTGGAATTTAAGTTGTATCTTAAAGAGATGATTGATAAGGGATACATAAGGCCTAGTATGTCTCCTTGGGGAGCACCATTGTTGTTTCTAAACAAGAATGATGGTACTCTCATATTGTGCATTGATTACAAGAAGCTGAATAAAGTGCGCATCAAAGAAGAATACATCTACAAGACTACACTTGGTATAAGGTATGAGAACTATGATTTTGAGATGGTTCCTCTTGATCTTAGAAATGTTCCAACCAACTTCATGTGTATGATGAGTAATGTGTTGCGTGCTTACCTGGATAAGTTTGTGATAGTATTCATTGATGATATATTGGTATATTTAAGGAATGTGGAGGAGCATGTTCAGCACCTCACAACGATATTAAGGTTATTGAGAGAGAATAAGTTGTATGTCAAGCAAAACAAGTGTATCTTATTTGAGTCTTAGATTCATTAATTGGGACATATTATTTCCAAGGAAGGGATAACAGTGGATTAAAAAAAGATTAAGGCTATCATGTAGTTCCAACTCTGAGGAATGTGGATGACATTAGATCATTCATTGAAATACCAGGTTATTATAAGAGATTCATCAGGAATTTCTCTAATATTAGCTATCTTATCACATCTTTGTAAAGGAAGGTAAATAATTTTGAATGGACTGCTAAGTGTGCATCTAGTTTTAATCAATTGAAACAATTGCTTACAAATTTTTTGGTTTTGAGGATTACGAATCTTGATAAGGAATTTATGGTTTGTATAGATGTTTGCAAGGAAGTACTGAGTGGAGTTATGATGCATGAAGGGCAGGTGGTTTTCTATGAATCACTGAAACTGAATGAGAATGACCAGAATTATGTGAACCATGATCTTGTGTTTGGTAGTTATCATTCATGCATTGAAGATGTGGACACATTATCTCCTTGGAAGGAGGTTCATTTTAATGAGTGATCATAGCAAACTGAGGTACTTGTTTGACCAAACCAATTTGAGTGAAAAGCAAGCTAGATGGTTGGCTACTCTTAGTGAGTTTGATTTTGAGATCATGTACATCAAAGGAAAATATGACCATGTTGTAGATGTTCTCAGTAGCAGAGTGCAAGTGAAGCATATTTTAGTTGTCAGCTCTTATGGGATATATTTGAAGGAGTGGATCTTACATGTAGGGAAACATGACGAGAGGTACGAATAGCTAAAGTAGAGATTGTCTCACAGTGGTGAATTGAAAAATATTATTTTATGAGAGTTCCATGTCAAGCCATATTCAGGCCACCCAGGATACGAGAAGACTTTGACAACTATCAAGAAGTTACATTATTGGCCTAACATGAAGAAACAAGTGGTTGAGTTTGTTTCTAAGTGCTTGGACTGTCAAGAAGTGAAATTTGAACATAAGTGTCCACCTCATTTGTGGTAGCCTATTACGATTCCAAAATGGAAATCGGAGGTCATTTCCATGGATTTCATTACATGATTTCTGAGAACATCAAGTAAACATGATTCCATCATGGTTGTGGTTGGTAGATTGAGAAAGGAACCTCGCTCCATTGTAGCTAAGTCTACTAATTCAACCAGTGAAGTTGCTCAAGTCTTCATTAAGTAGATGGTGAGGTTGCATGGATATCCCAATAGGATTATATCAGATAGAGATGTTAAGTTCACTTCCAGGTTTTGGAAGGATTTGTTTGTAGGTTTGGTGGCATAAATCTCCTTCTATATATCTTATCATTCACAGATAGATGGGAAGACAGAGAGGATTAGCAAGATTCTTGAGGATATGTTAAGGATGTATGTCATACATCAACAAAGGAAGTGGGAGGAGTATCTTCCTCATCTGAAAATGGAGGAGAAATTATCCTCTCAAAAACAAACCATCCTCTAATGCTTTGCATGTAAATAAAATGGGTCTTTAAAGGTAAACAAGTTTCACAACCTCTTCAAAATAGTGAGTTTTGTTTTTCACATCAAATTTGAAAAGAACATATTCACATGCAACTAAAAAGGACAAACATGAAGAGAAAACACCAACATTTGATGACAGAGTTCACCCTTTTTGTTCTACATCTCTTGGACTCCTCCAATAGCTAGACCACTCTATTGATTTTAGTAGCAAATGAATACATATCAATTGTTGACAATAGAGTGGCTTGTTTCTCCTACAAAGAAACATTCTCGTACAAAGAATTATCACTTAGAAAAATGACTCCCTACAAAAAGTCATGAAAATGTCAACATAAAAAATATTCACACAATAGTTCATTGTACTCCACCTGAAATCCAAGCACACGAATATACAACAAATCCACAATGAGGTGTTGTAAAGAGCTGCTCTCATGAGAACATATTAAGAAAATACTAAAACAAGTTGCTCTATTGAGGTAACAATTGTTGCAGATGAAACTAGAAGGTTGGAAAACCTCTGACTATGCTCTCTCCATGCTCAAAATTACTTCATACTCCTTCCAAACTCTGATTATATCTAGCACTAAAAGACTTTCTTCTGCAAAAATTCTATCATAAATTTCTCAAATAAAAAAGCTAAAGTTGTCATTGAGTCCAGGACGCTCAAAAAACCCCATATAGTATCTTCTTGAGCTCAAAAGGGTTAAAAATTGAGAAATTTATTATTGTCTAAGCTGATCCCTCCTATTTGTCCTTAAATTTGACAAAACTTGCTGATTTTCCTACAAATTTGCCTGAGACCAAAAAAAGAGCAATTTGTTGCCTCTTTAATTTCACCAATATCCCTTAAGTGTCGAACATGGTCACACTGAGGCCATATGCCCGAGGGCCGATCTAACCCCCCACCCCTGCTGCTCTGCTCCCTACAGTTGTGGTGACTGGTCATGTAGGTGTCCATAGGGACAGGGGCATGGGCTAACCTCCCAGCTCAGCAACCATAACCCCCACGTGTGTTTTCCGTTGGTCATACCAAATGTTGATGGGACCTGGGCTAGGGCTAAGTTATCTGCCCCTCCTTCCAAGTCCTTCATCATGGTCATATGGGTTTCCATGGGAATCACGGCTAGGGCTAAGTCCCCATTCCCTCCAACTCTGCCCTGTCACATGGCCCTATGTGTTGAGTTATGACCATGGGCCGAGGCTAATGCCCATCCCCTCCTCCTAAATGTCGAACTCTTACCAAACAAATATAAACAGAGACCATAGTTCATTAAGAACTAATGCGGTGGTGTTGTGGTAGAGAATTGGACAATGTTTCGGCAGGTCAAGGGGTCAAACCCCACCAAGGCCTTTGGGCCTTATATAAAAATTTTGAACAATGAGGAGGTGCCCTGTGGCATCCTCTAATTGGGCCACGTGGTGGCCTCCTATTGGGCCTCCAAAATAACATCAACCAAGAGAATTATGCCAACTCACCCCTGTACATACTGCCACTTGGCATTCTCTGATTAGCCACCTATAAACCCAATTGGCATGTTGACATCAACATGACATCAGCAATAGAAACTACCCAGTTGACAGTCCAGTTAGCCCATCTTGCAATTTTTTTAGTTTTTTGGCCAAAACATCAAAACATCATACTTTGAGCATACGATGTTGGTTTGAGGTGATTTAAGCATCATTGGAATCATGAAAAAAAACACTATGACTTGAATCTAGTTTTCAAAGATTCTAAGGACTTTCATTTTAAGCCTATTTTTGATCTCCATATCATACCTCGCCACTAAGAACTTTTGGACCCCAAATGTTTATCCTGTATCAGTAAATACGTGAGGAAGAATATCATTAACTTTCCCAATATCAATTCTCTTTTTTTCTATTTGAATTGGTTCCTTTGGCCTCGAATCAAGGTACTTCATCTTGCCTCGTCGTGAATTCCTTATCTTCCTATCAAAAATTAAGCCACAATTATTCTAAACGTGTAGGAACAAAAAACTTTGATGGATATAATATGAAAAATATCTCCAAAACCATCTTTCTTTGGCTTAAACAAACTTCATCTTGAATTGCTTCTTTGTTGAAGTCAAACTTGATCTTCCATCTAGAAATCAGATGAAACTCCATGCTTTCCATGCACTAATTCATACCTTACTTTACTATCCTCAAGTTGCACTTGTACAATGACATACTTAGCTTTGTCCATATACTCATGGCCATATTTTTGACAATATTTATCAAATATTAAATGCAAAAACATCATGATATGTAAAAGAAATCAAACTTGTTTTAGATGAGTGATTTTACATGAGTTCACTTTACAATGTACCCAAACGGGAATTTACAACAAGTAATTAAAATTTTCCAAAGCAAACAAGTTGTAGAAAATAGTCTGCCCATACTTTGCCTATCTCAGGATTATGGGTTCTCTTTTATACCCGCTCTTCTTTGAAGGATGCTTTAGGAACGACACGGGTTTCCCCTTTTCTTCCTATCTCTTTCCTTGTATGGGATTGCATGACCTATTTGTCCTTCTTAGGATGAAGTTACAAATGGAGTTTCCAACACTTTTCAATTTAGTGCCTATTCATTCTACAATGGGTACAAAAATTCTTTTGCTTTCTCATTGACAAGGAAGTATTCATAGCATGGAGAGATTCCTCATGCTTTGTCCTAAGGATTTGATCCATTCTTTTCACCATCATCTTTCTTTGCTCATAGTCAGCCACACAATGGTCAACTACATCACAAAATGTGAAAGGAAACTATTGCCATAAATAATCAAAATCACCAACACTTCTAAATGCCCAATGACAGTTATACATTTCCTTTGGATTGTGACTTTGACGATGAGGACTGGAATTTGCATGTCCCTTGGAACATTCATATTTATTTAGAGACAATTTTCCATTCTCACTACCATCATGGTGTCACTTATCATCACTAGATGATTTCTCTGCCTCAACAAATTTAGAGAAACCTTCAATTTCTCCATAACCATAACCCAATCTTTCATATCATGGTCGTTCATTCACCTTGATAGGATTAGTGATACCTTAGCCATTGATTCTGAGGCCTCTTCGTTTATAGCCCATTCAATTTAAAATATTCATAGCAATACCTTTGGTATAATTTTTAAAAGTTGCAAAATATGTGTTATAAACATTACTTGAAGGAATAGAATTAGAAATTCTAATTACCCCCTTTAACTTGTCACCCATGTTTTATGTTTTAGATGCTCATGAAGTAATGGATGATGACTCAAGCCAACCAGTTTTACCAACTGGAACATAAGGAGAATATTTTCTATAATGAAAAAAATCACAAGCATAATTCTCAACATGGGGTCCATATCCTATGTACGGACCATGTCAACAAATTGGCTTCATCTTGGAGGGATTCTTTGCTGCATCTAGGAAGGAACTCTCACTAGGTTTTTTCTCCACTACATGTTGCAATTGTAGGTGAATTTTCCTCTTTTTTTCCTCTTCAATTTCAAGAAATCTCCTCAGATTAAGATTCTCCATTCGAAGAGATAAATTAGTCTCCTCCAACTTTTGGAGTCTTTCACACCTCAGTGTCTACTCATACTTGCAACTTGGTCAAAACTAGCTCTAATATCACTTGATCTGAAAATGGAGGAGAACTTCTCGTCTCAAAAACTTATCATCCTCTAACGTTTTCAAGCAAACAAAATGGGTCTTTAAAGGTAAAAAATGTTCACAACCTCTTCAAAATGGTGAGTTTGGATTTTCACGTGAACTTTAAAAATAACACATTCACATGCAACTCAAAATGACAAACACGAAGAGAAGACACCAACATTTGATGGTCGATTTCACCCCTCTTGGGCTACATTTCCAGGCCTCCTACAACAACTAGCTTTCTCTATTGATTTCAGCAAAAAATGAATAAATATAAATTGTTGATAGTAGAGTGGCTTGCTTCTAATACAAATAATTATCACTCAGAAAAATGACTCCCTACAACAAGTCATGGAAATGTCTACATAAAAAGGACTCACACAAGAGGTTCTTGTACTCCACCTAAAATCCAAGCACTAAAACATACACCAACTCCACAATGAGGTGCTGCAAAGAACTCTCATAAGCACATATTGAGAAAATATTAAAAAGAGTTACTCTACTTAAGTAACAATTGTTGTAAATGAAACTAGAAGGATGAAACCTCTAACTAGGATCTCTCCATGCTCAAAATTCCTTCTTATTTATTCAAAACTTTTATTGTCTTTGGAACTAAAAGACTTTCTTATGCAAAAAAAAAATCCATCATAAAGTGCTCAAATAAAAAAAATGGAGGTTGCGATTGAGTCCAAGATGCTCAAAAACCCCCATCTAGGCTCTTCTTGAGCTCAAAAAGTTTACAAATTTAACAAGTTATGCTTCTCAAAGAAAAGCCCTAATATTTATCCTTTAATTTGACAAAACCTACTAATTTTCCTACAAATTAGTCCTTTACACTGTTTTTCGAGTGACAAATTCAACCAGGCCTGGTGTGATTCCCTTAAGCACCGAATATGGTCACATTGAGGCCATGAATTTAGGATCCAAGCTAATCGCCCACCCCTATCATTCTGTTCCATCTAGTTGTGATGTGCATTCATTTAGGTTTCCATAGGGCATGGTGTCGGGGCTAACTTCCCACCCCCATCACCATAGCCCCCATGCCTATTCAGCGTTGGTCATACCAAATGTCAATGGGACCAATGCTAGGGTTAAGTGTTGCACCCCTCCCGCCAAGTCCTTCATCGTGGTCTTATGAACTTCCATAGGACCAAGGGTTGGGTTTGAGTCCCCACACCCTCTGAATCTTCTCCACCATATGGTTCTGTGCACTGAGTTATGACTAGGGGTAGGGCATCCATAATGCCAAACTCTTACCAAACAAATATAAATGGGGACCATAGTTAATTAAAAACTAATACGGTGGTGTGGTGTTAGAGCATTGCACTATATTTTGATTGGTCAAGGGGTCTAACCCTGTTGAGGCCTTCAGGCCATCTTAGAAATTTTGACTAATGAAGAGGCACCAGGTGGCAACCTCTGATTGGGCCACATCACGACATCCTATTGCGCCATCAAAATAACCTCAACCAATAGAATGATGCTAGCTCACCCTTGTACGAACCACCACTTGGCAGGATCTGATTGGCCCCCCGTACACCTAGTTGTCATGTTGGTATCATCATGACATCACTAGTACAGACTACCCAGTCAGTAGCCCAGTCAACCCATCTTGAAATTATCCTTTTAGTTGTTTGGCTAAAAATTCATAACATCATAAATTTAGCATACAATTTTGGTTTGAGGTGATTGAAGCGTCATTGGAATCAAGACGATGAATAGTAAGACTTGACACCAGTTTTGGAAGATTCTAAGCACTTTCATTTTTGAGCGTATTCTTTATATCTTAATCACTTTTGCTGGTGGAGTTTGTTTATAATAATGGATATTATGAATCCTTGAAGATGATTCCATTTGAGGCCCTCTATGGAAGGAGTTGTAATACTCTTATCAGTTGGAGTGATCTAGTGAGGAGGGTGTTGATTGGACTAGATATGTTGAGAGAGACGGACTAGGAGATGCAAGTTACCAAAAAGAATTTGAAGGAAGCAAAGGATAGGAAGAAGAGCTATACAGATCAACATAGGGTATTTAAGGAGCTTCAAGATGGGGATCATGTGTACTTGCGTATTAATCTTAAGAATATCTCCTTGAAGGTTGGCCCATGTGCCAAGTTAGCACCTCGGTATTGCATACCCTTTGAGATACTTGAGAGGATTGGAACAATGTCTTACATACTTTTTTTGACTCCATCGGTGAAATTCCATAATGTTTTCCATATTTCATTGCTTAAAATATATCTGCAAGATTCGATGGTGTGATTGATTGGTTTGTATTATAGGTGGAACTAGAAGGCGATTTACAGCCAGAGCTCCAATGAATCCTACATTGGAAGAAGCTCATTCCCCAAAACCAATAAATAGAGCATGTTAAAGTTCAGTGGAAGAAATTTGGGCTTGAGGAAGCTACATGGGAGATGGTTGATCAGATGTCGGCATTATAACCTTCTTTATTTTATGGTTAAATCAAATGTCTTGATATATATATATATATATATAGATACAAATATATATATATATATATATATATATATATATATTATATATATATATATATATATATATATGCATACATATATACATATAGATATATCTATTTGTATCTATAAAGCTCCAATAAGCAATGTGTTTGTCATTTTTCAGTAGTTTTTTCTTTTATAAGAGTCATAAGAACATTGAGGGTGGTGCTCCCTCAAGGGGGAGGGGTTTTTAATAATCTCGAGTTATGTTTTCATGTAAATAAAGGTACATCATAATGGAAAAAATAAAACCAAGGTCATGGGACACATATTCCAAGTTGAATGTGAGAAAAACTTTATATTCAGTTCTACTTATGGTTAATTATTTACTTATTAGCTATGGAAATTTCCATTGGCGTTGGAAATGGTAAAAGGAAATAAATGTAAATTTAATATTAGAAATAAAGGGGAATAATAGAAAAGGAATATGAAGAGGAAAGAATATGGATGTAATGGAAATTGAAGAAAAATGAAAAGAAAAGAAAAGAAAAGTAGAGAAAACATTCCCTCATTTTCACTTGGACAAGGAGAAGCAAGAGAGAGAGAGCACTTGGACACAAGCAAGCAATCAAGGAAAGGAAGGGAGCACAAGAAGAATATTTAACAATGGTAAACAAGAGCAGAAATTAAGCAAGGAAAGGGCTTCCAAAAAGAGGATTTTGCAAGTAACAGATTGCATGTTTGATTATCTTGTTGGGATGTGAATGCATGGTTTATGCATTATTTTCTATTGAGATAAATGAGCATATGTTTGAGTTCAATGTGTGATTTTATGGTTGTTTTGTCATGGCTCCATTCTAGTTAAATGCTGCTTACATCCATGGTATATTTCTCATTATATTATGTGCCCTTGTTATGGTTCTATTCCATGGTTTGACAAGCTCCTAATTATTTTATATGAATGCATGATATACTAATTGTTTTCTATATCTAATATAACAGGGGAGTGAGTGTTCTTGATGATTCTCTAATGAAACTAATGAAACAATGATAACTATGCATCCATGACCTACAGGTATTATGCTTACAATATTTTTGTCTAAATGATTAACATGTGTTTGGAAAGATTGAATAACAACAAATCCTAGGAAAAAAATGAGAAGACTCAAGAACTTTGTTCTGAATGTTCTAGCTAGTTCTAGGTAGTTAGCCTATAGGCTAGGCCTAAAAATCCAAAACAAAGTCCCTTTTCGCAAGCAAAAAACTGGGAAAATTTGGATGCAGTTGCACTAAATATGGGTTGTGCATGTGTCTGGAAGCCTATGGCCACATGGAGTAGTCTTCATCCTTGTATCTAGGATGTAAAGCAAGGTTGAAGAATGGATCCAACTCAAAGAAAGTGATCACTTGAAAATGATAGGTTGATATTAGTGTGATCATATGTCTCTAGGAATTTTAGAAGGTTTGGAAAACTGGACCCCATTTCCATATCTCGATCTTGGATTTTGGGTAATGCATAGTAACTTACATCTCATGTTTACTTGTTGAGGTTTTAAAAAGGGGTAAATGTCGGGTGGGGTCTTGCAACCTCCTTCTATCCTTGATAAAGGAGATTTCACCTACTCTTCATTAAATACAAATTATCTCAATGCAACTTTTTTCTCCACCACCTTTTGCAGTGCAATGAAATGGGTGGAAAACATAGTTTCCCTAGGTCTCATTAGATTTCTGCTTGTTTATTTTGTAAATATAATCAAACTTAGATGGTGGTTATGAATGAATTTGACAATTTATTTTCCTTCATAAATATTTACCAACACCTAACCTATTTTAGCAATGTCATGAAGGGCTATACGAATACAATGTGTTGTACAAGGTGTCTAGAAAATGTTAAGGAAAATATCCATCAATAACTCACCAATGAGAACACAATTGGATGCATTATCAGTGAAAACATGGTATATGTTGTCGTCTCCTATGGATAAGGTGGCATATCTCAATATGTCGAATAAATATTCGATAATATTTGTTTCGTTCATACAATCAATGGTAGACAAATGAATCACTCATTGATGACAAAAAGCAAGCGTGTTCACAGGAGGTCTAAATTAGTGATCAATCCAACCATCACTAACTAGAGTGTATCTAAAAATGGACCATGAAACCCTTACTGCTTTAACTCTTTCATCTATTCTATGTTCGCTCCTCCTAATTCCTTTTGTCCTAAGACTTTCATAGCTCGGAAGAATATGAGGGACTAAAATGGAAATCCTTTTTTAACATATCCTAAAACAATGGCATTTTGATAGTGTTCAAAGAGGTATTTCATCCAATGAAAAATTCATAAATTGCATCTTCTATGTCTTCATTGCACTACAAGGGCTTCAAAGCATTCTTCAATGTTTATTATGTTGGATTAACATCTAGTAAAATAGGTTTTCTTTGTGATGCATATGGCATAGAAGATGTTGTATATGCCATGAATGATAGCAAGGAAATTTACGTTGAATTAATAACATTTTCTCTTCCCATGATTGTATCTTGTGTTCGTTTTTTTCTTGCTTCTTGGACTACCATTCATTGCTTGTGAGCATTGATTTATTCTCTTAATATTGTATTCACATTATTCACACTATTAGTACATGTCCCCACACCTGCACCAATTCTATCTACAATACTTAGGAAATGATATATTACTCGAGTTGTTGATGTCGCACAATTATTGCTGCATAACTTGCAATAAATTATTCCATCAAATTTTCTTTAAAGATTATATCTGGGTTCCATTAAAGTTCTTTAGAGGGTCTAAAAGTGTCTTATTGACAAGAAAAAAAACTAATCCATTCAAATTAAATGAACTATATTTGCACATATTTTGAGAAACAAAATTTGTCAAAGTAAAGACAATATAGAGGAGACAATGTAGATAAACCTATTTATGTTGTTATATTATAATTGGATTAAAAATAGGGCATTCTATGTGAACCTAAAACACAACATTTCCCAAGAATCTCATAGAAAATAGAAAATATGGCAATAATGCATAATTTTGAAACTATTTATCTTATTTGTGATTGGGTAGAGAGAAGGAAATTAATATTTATATGTATATGAAAGAATGATGCAAATGATTATATGAGAAATATCAAATAACAGTTTTAATTTAATTTTGACACTAAAAGTATTTTTTTTGTCAATTTTTCTATTGCATCCAAACTTAAAACTTCTCTTAATCCATCCCAATCTACTCCAAATTTATTCAACAATCATTTTCTATGGACTAACCTTTATGATGGACTAAGGAAAATGAACTCCTCTAATTAAATTCCAGGGATGTTTTTTTTAGTGTGGGTTATAGTCGTGGTAATCACCATAGTCCAACCTGATAATGGGTATCATCAAAAAGACTTAAGAGAGTAAAAAGGGTTCTTTAAGGATTTTTGCAATTACGTTTTAAATATTTTTCCAAACTTTTAAATATAGAACTTGTTGATCGTTGCAATTTTCTAATTCTAACCTTGCTTTTCTACTACATTAACCCAAAACTATTTTTTAAATTGCATAATTTTGGAAATTGTTCCAACATATCCATGTACCATCCCAAGTTTTAGTTGGTAAACTAATTTCATAGTTATTTAAAAAAAAAAATAGAACTTAATATTATTTCCCATTCTTTAATATGGAATTTAGATACTTTTGTTGGAAGCATGAACAATACTGAGAGGGGGGTGAGGGTGAATCAATATTGTGCCCTATGATAAAATTATACCAAATTTTCCCTTTTCTTTTCTTACATAATAAGTACTATATCATCAATGTTTAGGATCACATCACAATATATAAGCAGTAGTTAACATAAAAATGATCATATAAGTAGAATAGCTAAGCACATTACCATGCAAACATCAAAGCAGATATACATAGGAGCAACCATCAATAACATCACACCTAAGAGGAGATAGGATGTCAGATGGAAACCAAAAGTTAGAAAACCATTATTGGTTGTTTTTCTTCATCATATTATTTTGATTAATATTCAATAATTTTATTTACATATGAATCACTGACCACCACCAATGTGCAAGCCACAAATTTTCAATTGTGCGAGAAACTTTCGCCTCAGGCTATGACTTATCAGAAGCCACCACTTTTTGAACTTTTTAGGAAACTACCTGTGGAAGTTACAACTCCCATGACTTTGTAGGCCACCACCAACTAGAATCCAACACTCCCATGACTTTATAGGAAACCACTTGTTGGGTGCCACACCACCTAATACTCTTTCCATCCACAACTAAACATAAGCCACCACTGCCACGTTCTTGGTCCACTACTTAAAGGATGTTGCTACACCATAAATCTGCAAGCCACCACTTGTTATCACTAAAGGCCCTAGCATTCAAGCTCTTCCTTCGACCATGTTTCACAAGGTTATGTACAATATCCATTTCTCTATGCAATCAAACATTTGTGAGCCACATCTCATCCAATTTTTGAACTAGACTCACAACATCCTCTATGCTCATACAACTTAATAGAAACTCACTGTGACATATGCCTCTCTGCAATACACAATTTTCTCATGTAATCAAACTTCCCTCTCATACATTAGTATATAACTACCACAAAACTAGTGCAACATACATTAATTGTATTATGCATAACAATATATAAAATCTACAACAATAAAATCTCTAATGGAACCCCTACAATAATACTCAAATCAATAGCACAATCTATCATAAACATCAACAACAACTAGAAATAATACGATTTCCAAAACAAACCTATTAGAAACATAGATACACAACAAATCCATAATCCTATGACATATGCTCTAAATATGATCTCTTACATGCACTCTATCTCTACATTATTGTAGCCTACAGACTCATATTTCCTAACCCCTTCTGTAGCACACTCCTACATTTGATCAATGATGAAATATGCAATCAATACAAAGCACTTATCCTCATTATCATTTACTTTATCACCTTCTAGAATGTGGACCAACTCATGTTGAATCTAAACCAACAAAACCTTTAGAAAATACCAGGGGAAATGCTCATGGTAAATTATGTTCACGTAAAAATCAAAATTTACTCTCTACAAACATCTTAGCTAGGACAAAATTGTCTCCCAAAGGTGATCCTCACTTTGATTGGATGAGAAATCTTGCGATGGTATTTATATCTTCGATCTATGCCCTAACTCATGGAAAATCACCTCCTCTCTACCTAGAACTTTGTCGTTTGTCTCCAACGCATCTCGAACACTTGTAGAGATTTTCCAAGCATTAGACACACCTCAGTAACATATCATCAAGCCTATGATCATCATGATAAATCATCCAAACTTTTTGAAAACAATTCCAACATAATTGTCTCCATGGTTGACTCCTTTGGTAGACATCCTTGGTTGACATCATTGCCAACACCATGTGGCCAACAACTTTAATATGGAATTTACAGTTTTTTGCAATTACAAATTTACCATTCTGTACAATTATTTAGTGTGAATGTTAACATGCATATTTAGTTAATATACCATTGACAAATGCAAGCTCACCATACCATTCACAACCACGAATTTGTTATCATGCAGTTTAGTGTTTTCTATATACAATTTAAATGGATATTTACTTACCATACCATTAGCAATTGCAAACTTACCATGCAATTTTTTAACATATAATTTGTTGTTTTCTATATGAAAGTTAACATGTAGATTTAATTACCATACCAGTCACAATTGTGAACTTACAATATGATTTGGAACTAAAAAATTGCTAGCATGTAATTTACTAATTTATATTGATTTCAATATATTAATTAATATTTTTTAAATAAAAATTTTTTAATTATCAAAACTTTCATACCAAATTTATCAAATTATTAAAGGAACTGAACAAAATTAAATGAGTTAATTTCTGAATTTCTTGGGCCAATATTCTCAAATGTATGCATTTTACTCTCCATGTGGTAAAGTACATGATCCACCACCTCATCCACTTAATGCTTTGCCATTGTAGTGTTTGTGGACATCCTTGGGGATATTGTTTCTGCTGATATAATTTACAGTTTTTTTTGTGCACATAATTATACTATATAACAATCAAGATGCACAATACACCTTGATGTCCATGTGGTAAGCAGCATGACCTATTGCCTTATCCACTTAATCCTTCATTGTTGTATTATGATAGGATGAATATCAAACATGGTAATAACTCAGTGAGCTGCTTGAACACTACAACCCATATATCAAAATGTATCTTCAATAAACAATTAGTTTGACTCTTAAAAATTGCAGTTTGAATAGCTAAGGAAGGAATGGGAAAGGGTCCAGACGATACATGAAGCATATCTACATTAGGTTTAATCTCATCTTGTCAAACTATGACATATTATTTTTTTCTAGTATTAGACCAATTCTCATACATGGAATAAAAAGGAACTTATCTTAGAATTATGCTATATGGGATAGAAAGGTCATTAACTTAGACCAATTAAGGTAGTCACATTGGCTAGACTCCATAGCTATGGATTCAAGGATCCCATGAGCTTTTGATGAGATGCCTATAATAATATCTATATTCATTCACCCAGATTCAAGAGATATTTGCTTATGAAGATTCACTAATACTATTTCTTGGCTTAGACAGATTAGATAAGAACAACATAGTTTGTTTAACAACCATTGATGAGAACTACTTGAGTGAGTTAGTGGGTATGTAGGGATTATCATCCCAACAAAAAATCTCAGTAGGGATGGATGATAAAGAGCTTTAAATGGTATGATAGAAATTATTGCTAGCCTAAAACAATATAATATGGATGATTATCAGCCAGAAACAATATCGTTAGGGATTATGACCAACTGGAAATAATATGATAGGGATGATAGTCAATGTAAAACGACATCGAAGATATGATTACCATCTTTTATCTGAAGTGTTAGATGAATTTATTATACCTACCGAGAGATTTATATTGTAATTAGATTGTGGTCAAAAGTTTTTGACTTTTTATTCTGCAAAAAATTCTATAAAGTTTTATATAATTCATAAAAAATATTATATTAAAAATGAATTTTTCAAAAGCTAAAATTATTTTTAAAATTTTTCAAATTCAAAAATCTTATTTTTGGATTAGTTAAAATTAGTGATAACATTATTTTTATGAAGTTTAAAGAGATATAAAATATAAATTTGAAGCAAATATAAAAAATTGACACTAGTACATTCCATTATTACATTGTAACATCACATCTTTGTAAAGTTTGTTTTTATTTTACTTGGGTGTTGGATTTGGTTCGACCATCTTTACTTTATGGATTTGTTTTGACATAAGTTTAAAATGTTTAAATTCATTTTAAATCAATAATGTTCGCAATATATTATAGTCACCTATCCTTACAATCTACATAACAATTTGTTTTATTGAATAATTATTTTAGTTACGCATGTTCCTGGCAAGTTTTTATATTAGTCTTTGTTCCATGTCTGTTTTTTAAGGCCTTTTCTTTGAAATAAATAGTTCATATTATTAGAGGTGTAAAGTAATGCTCATGATAACTCATTTTTATGCCATTACCGAAAATAATAAACAATATTATTTATTAATTTTTTTATATTATTATTTTGTATTTTAAATAAAGTTATTTACATAGTTGTAAAGAAAATTGTAATTCTTTTTTATTAAATTAAAAATTTTACATTATGGATATACTTTTATGTCATTATGAAAATAATTTATATGTGTCATTATGAAAAATAAAGCAGTAAATATTAATTATTTATTTTATTTTGGACTTTCATATTTTAAATAAAGTTACTTATATAAGTGTAAAGAAAATTGTTATTTTTTATTTAAATTAAAATTTTACATTATGGTATAATACTTTTAGTAATATTGCTTTGATATAATATTATAGTTATTATGAGACTTTGTATAGTTATTATGAGAGTTTTTATAAAGTCTTCTATGTTTATCATGTTTATATTTATTTTATATTGTTTTTTGTTAAAAAAATTATTATTCAATTAATTAGATATTTTTTTTGGGATTCAACTGCGTTAAAGTAAGTCATTCATTTATAACCATTTCTATAAGAGGTAGTTGTAACTGATTAATTTCTCATGATTTTTGAATAGTCAACTTAGCACTCATTGCATCAGATGATGCTCACACCGGTGAAGAAGTGGGACTGAAACTAGTGAAATGAATCACATAGTGAAATCATCACTTCCAGGACTCGCACCCGGTAACTAGGACTTCCTGGGAGGTCACCAATCCCAGATCACCTCTGGCTCAAGTGTGTTTAACTGTGAATTTTTCCCCACAATCAAGCCCACTTAGCTTGCTACCCCATTTGAAAAACCTTAGCAAGTATTGTGCCTCATGAACGATTCAAGTAGAGTTCCATTCACTCCTTTTCAATTAAGTATTGGGGATTTTCGTTGTCCATTATATTAGATATCATTTTTTTGGGATTCAACTGTGTTAAGTAAGTTATTCATCTATGACCATTTCCATGAGAGGTAGTCTTAACTCACTAATTTCTCAGGATTTTTGAATAGTCCACTTAACACTCATTGCATTGGGTGTTGCTAACAGGGGTGAAGAAGTGATAATATACCGAGGAACTGTGAATTGGCTCTATAGGCATTATGCTACTTAAGAAAGGCCACCCCAGGAAGGCTCTTGAGTGGTCCTCACATCGATTGTCACTTTGTGAAGGTGCATAATGTTAGAAATTGTAATTACTCCCACATGTGGAGTTGGCTAAACATAGAGAGTTAGTTAACTGAGTGATTGAGTGATTGAGTGTTTGAGTGTTGAGTCAAATCGAGTTAAGTGATATATGAATTTTAGTGTGTGGTTGCATGTCAAGATATTTTAAGCGAGTCGCTAGTTGAAAAAGGATAAATACCCTTCATTGGGTTCATTGTAAGCATGATGTTTTGTGTGATCAATAGAAGAGCCACAACTCATGGATATGTGTGCGAATTTATATTTTCTCTCCTTTTCTTTTCCAACAAATTGGTATTAGAGTGAGGTTGCAAAGAGTCACGAGAACGTATTAGCAGCCGTTCATGATAAAGAAGAGAGAAATAATTTTTCCTGTTGTTTGGACTATAGCAATAGTTACCAACTTTGGCCGTACTGGCCAAAAAAAATACATAAATTTGTCAATTCAATTCAGTACAACGAATAATTCATGGATTACAAGTCGGTACAGTGAATGATTTTGGTCAAATCTTTCTACTGGCTTACCGTCTCCAACATTCGTTGTTCCATCGTCTCATGGGCTTTGTGCCTCCACCGTGAATTTTCCAGAGTCCACTGTGCTTCATGCCTCCACCTTGAACACAAAACCCGACGTTCTCTGTGCTTCTTGCCTCGACCCCAGACACAGACAGAAAAGAGAAAAAGCAAAGATAATTACATGAATATCTACCGGATTCAGCATATTAAGTGTAACTATGCTAACTTGGTAAGTATGAAATGTTAATGACTAATACATTCCTGTCAATGACTATTTCATGACTATTTAGTATGAAATATTAATTACTAATACTATTTCCATTTTTCCGTTTCATTTTGTTATTTCACTATTATTTACAGATGGTTCCAACATACAATATGGTATAATGAAAAGCAAAGTGTTTTAAAGAAAGTAATTTTTTTATTAAATAATTAATTTAATAGAAAATAAATTTTTTTAAATATTTATTTAATTAAAATAAAATTAAAAAAAAAAATTTGCTATTGACATTAAATAATATAAAAGGCTTCTTCTTTTTTTCCTTAGGAAAAATCATAATTTTATTAATAATAACAGAGTTACATTTTGTAGATGTTGAAGAGCATATCCATGAGGAGTACAAAAACTGTTGTAGATGCTCGATTATATATACCTATACATATTTCAGAGTTATCATTGTTTAACTAAATGTTACTCAAATTTGATTTGTAATTCTATCTTTTGAAAAAATCAATCGAGATACTTTAAAGAGAGAGGTGAGTTAGTAATTTTTATATAATGACAAATTGCAATAAAATAGATAACTTATATCTTAATAAAAATTATAAAATAGTAAATTGGTTGCAAATTATATATATTAAAAAAACTATAATTTCTATAGTGGAAAAAATTATAAACTCTCAAATTTCAATGTTAAATGGATAATTAGTTAGTAAAACAAAAACAACATTTCTATTAATATTAAGCATATTTACATAGAGAATCAGAGATATGCTTAGAAGCAAAAAGATTAAAAACACTGTGTATAACACAACTTCTAATCTAAGAAAACTTTGCATGGAGAGATGCAGAATGAAATATGTAAGCAAAATCAGACTATTTCCGCCCATAGACACTAGGATGACATCCAGGTCCATATAGAAAATAAAAAATCCCACCAGATTGAGAAGATCAAAAAGGTAATGGAGAAAACATACCTTTTGTGAAGAGGTAGAGGCATGAGCAAAAGAAATATAATCTGTGGGAGACAAAAAAACAAAATGGATTATGTACCCAGCAAGGAAAAATCTTCAATCTAATACGTGGTTGACCCCATTTGAATCTCCATTTTCCATATAGCAGGCTAGATTGATAGCCCTTTCTTCGACAGGACATCTGCAGGATGGTTATAGGTTTTGTCCACATGTTTGATGAGAAAGTCCTTTCTTTTGTTCCATAATACGTTTATCCTATTCATCCACCCTGTTAACATGGAGTTCTTTATAGATAATTTCCTGTGACATGCTCAATGATAATTTTTGAGTCCCCCAAGATCTGAAGGTTCTGTATATTAAGGAAGGTGCTAAAATGAAAGAGACCAGCAAGGGCCATAGCTTCAACCTTATTGTTTGAACCATTTCCTCCATTCCAATAAATGGAATAATGTTGATCTTCATTCCTTGATATGAGAAAACCGCATGCACATATACCATGTTGAGTTGCCCCATCAAAAAAAGCCCTAGGAAAACTCATCTAAACTCTCCCTGTACCATTGAATTCTTCTTTTTAAGTTGAGACATCTTAGTTGGAAGAGAGTTATGAAGAGAAATAATCATCTCAAACACAAACATTTTATTTTCCTTCCCATCTTGGAATACTAACTTATTCCTCCACTTCCAAACAGACCAAAGAAAAAGTTGAGGAATGGAGCTAAATGTTGATTTCTATGAACTCCACCAGAACAGAGCATCTTGCAAAGATGAGTGAGACACCAACCTCAAACCAAAATAGTGAGCAAGATCCCCCTATAACTGAAAAGTGAAACTGCACTTTAGGAACATATGTACTTCTATCTTAACAAAAATTATAAAATAGTAGATTAGTTGCAAACTGATAACTCTTATATAAAAGAAACAAAATACAGTAACTTTCTATATTGGAAAAAATTATAAACTGACAAACTTAAGTGTTAATTGAATAACTCCTAAAAAAAAAATAGAAAAAAGATAAAATCCAGTATTAAAAAATTTATAAAACTTATAAATAGCACTTTAGTTGCAAATCCATAACTATGCAAAATAAAAATAAAAAAAGAAAAGAGAATTCATCTATAACATTTCACACAAGAGAAATTAATGATGAAAATAAATAAACAAAAATATACTTGTTAGGAAAAGATTCAATGATTTTTCATATAATGATGGTACATTTAAAAAAACATTTGAGTATTTGTAAAAAGTCAGTATTGAATTTTATAGAGTGAAATTTTTTCCATATCCGATCAAATTTTTTCCATATCCAATCACTATGGCTATAACGCACCTTACTTTTCGGTATCCAATCAAATTTGAATTCAGTAACTATGCCTATAACGCAGCTTACTGTGATATACAGAGTGTTATAACGCTTGTAGGCTTAAGAGAGAGACGTGTTACAAGTCTTAGACTTACTGTGTTTCGCATGCACGCGGGTTCCTTCCGCGGTTGAAATCATTAGAACACTAACGCCAACTATAGTTGTCGTGGAAGGCATTAGCATGCAGGCCACGAGCAGTGAATGCCGTGTTAACGAAGTCAAAAGTTTTTAGCTGTTGTAGCCACCATCCTAAGCAACCGATGGAATTGCGGTCTATGAGTACCCTGCAAAGCAGCCCAGAGAAAGTTCCGCAGTCGAGCTGTAGCTCATTCTTAAGATAACCGTTAAAGAAAACCGGCATACCGTGTTGGTTGTAACTCTTCTTACTTTAGACGCCAAGGGAATAAGTTGAACTCTCTGTCGAAAGGTGTGTTGGCCCGAAAAAATTCAAGAACTTGCGTAGTCAGGGCATTCTGCTGGTGAGAAGTCAAAGCTCGTGGGAAAATTTAAAGGGCAAGACCATATGAAGGCAAGTTTAAGAGGTAGCCTCATAAGAGTTTGAACGAGCTTTTATGAAAAATGGATTGTATGAAAGGTTAAGGATTTTATGAAAAAGCGAATTTACAGAAGGTTGAAAGAACTTTTATTACAAAGGAGATTTTATTAAAAGTTTATGAAATATTTGAGTTTCATTAAATGGTTTTAATAAAGTGGTTTTGAAAAAAATTGAGTTTTATAAAAGGGTTTCTTTAATAAGGTGGCATTTGAAAAAGGTTGGGTAAAGATTATAAAAAGATTTTTGGAAAGTGAATTTGGGAATTTGCAAAGTTTTTGTAGTTTACAAAAGATTATTTGGTTTTTTTGTTAAGCATGATACTTTTTTAGTGAAGATTGTGCTTTAGGGGGGTGTATATTGAAAATGATGGTGAATCCCATTGTGATGAGACAGGGGATGATGTGTGCAAAGTGAGACGTGAATTGGTGAATCCATCCGCAATTGATGGATTTTGTGAAGTTGAAATTGACAATGAGCAGATGCATGTTGAGATATGGCACCATAGTGTGAATTAACATTATATTATTGATATGTGGGGTTTCTTTTTGAAACATAGATTGATTGTGGCAATGGGATAAGCACTATGTTTCATAAAACATTGAAGGCTGAAGCTGCCATAGTAGAAGCACGATATGAAGTAATTGGAACTAAGTATGTCATCTAATAGTAGTTGATAATCAAAAACAGGATAAAGTGGTTGAAGAGTTTTTGATGAGAATGTATACTAACTACATAACAGTGGAAGACAACCTCCATGCAGTTGAAAAGAAGGCAGATGTAGAGCAGGAAGCTCTCACTGAAGAGAGTCATATTAAATATATTTTTAACATTGTTTTTTAATATGCAAATGTTCAGAATAACATGGGCAAAGAAGTTGAAAGCAAGGTTGTTAATAAATTTGATGCATATTTGAAGCTCATTGAAGAATGAATTCAGAAACCAATAGAACAAATTGATGTGAGTCTTAAAGCAGCAAATGGAATAAAAGAATTGAATGAAATGGTGAATATTGATCTTGAGTGTGTAGGGTATAGGAAAAAAGCAAAAGTATCTAATGATGGAAGTGAAAAGATTGATATGGATGTTTTTGAAGACAAATATGAACACATTGAAACCATTATTCAGCGATGGAGTCAAGAAGAGATAAGATTCTGCTATCAAGAAATATGGTAGAAAGAAAGTCAGGAATATGAAGCGCAAGAAGCAAATCAAAGAAGACAGTTTGAAGATGCAATGTTATAGCAGTGCAGTCAATGGTTGAACGAATATTTGAACACGTAGATGTAACAGATAAGATAAAATTGTGTTTTAGCACATACTCAAGACAAGTCAAAGAAAATTTGCAGCAACAACAAGTGAATAAAGTCTACAACAAGAAAGTTCAACAGAGAATGAAACAATTTCGAGGATATAAAATTTGGAAAAAGAGAAAAATAAAATGCAAAATTGTGAAAGTCTTGAGTCACTGTAAGTTTAGCTGAGACATAAACGAACAAACATGTTTGAGTGATAGTTGAGTCATATTGAATTATGTTGAATCATACGGTAGTAATTAAGGGGGAGTGTTAGAAATTGTAATTACTTCTGCATGTGGAGTTGGCTAAACATAGAGAGTAACTTCACTGAGTGATTGAGTGTTGAGTAAAATCGAGTCAAGTGATAAATGACTTTTAGTGTGTCGCTGCATGTGAAAATATTTTAGGTGAGTCGCTAGTTTGAAAAAGATAAATACCCTTCACCAGGTTCATTGTAAGCATGATGTTTTGTGTGATCAATAAAAGAGCTGTAGCTCATGGATATGTGTGTGAATTTATGTTTTCTCTCTACCTTTCCAACTCATATTCCTGAAACCCATAATGTCCGTTTTACTACCTTTCCACAACTTCGTCTATTTTTCATTTAAAAATTCTCCTCTATTATAGATAGCTGTATAGATAGCTGCTATGGAGTCCATCCATCTTGGTATTATTCCTCATCTTTCTCATCTGTTGTGCTGCCAATACGAAGATACCACCATGCAGATGTGAAGAAGATTGCACAAAGGAGATCATAGAATATCAAAGGGAGTAAGGTGATGAACATTAAACAAAGCAACATTATAATCATAATAATTGTGCCCACACTACTGTCCATAGCCATAGCCCGGATGTTCCTCTGGGTGGAATGATTTTCCATGGATACACATATTATAAATTCCTTTAGCTTTACACTAATTATGCCTGTTCTTAGATCAATAGTCTCATATTAAAACATTTGAATGGTTTAAATCCTCTTATCGTTGGAATCGTTACGTTCACTTCCACGTGAAAGCAATTCACTAAATAACTTATATTCTATCCATGTGCGGGTGAAAGTTGTAGAAAGTTGAAACCATTCTCGTGGGACCGAGATTATCAATACATTCAGCTGCAAAAATGATGGTCCTCGTGATACCCCTGTCCCTGCAATAAATTTCTCTTCAACGTCAAAATAGTATGCAGAATTTCTACTCCTGTCATATTTCGTAAGTGCGGCACTGTTTAGCGTGACATCTTCCCACATATATATCAAAAGACACTGAGAAAGGCTAGCAGAAATGGGTGGAACTCAAACATATCACAGAAAGCAGAAAGGTATTTGCATGCAAATCGATGACCCTTAATTTCTTTTATCCATGAATTTTAGGTCGATGTGTCCACATAAGTGATAAGTCATATTTATCAACTCGATAAACGATCATCGAAATTAATCTCGGTAACTAAATTTCTTAATAATGAAATTAAAATGAAATGGTCTTTCTATCTTCTGAATATCAAGCCTGTTGTGTGTAGGATTGTTGTTCGAAGTTCGAACCCTGCTCTGTAAATTTCTAATAATGTTGAATGTTGTATGAGTGTGAGTGGTGGGTGAGTACCATTTGTGTTTGATCATGTTATGAGATAATATTGAGTGTAATATGAGCAACTCTATTAAAACTATTGTTATGATGCCTCCCATATAATATCTAAAAAACAATTGAGCAAATGTTAGTAGGTAGATGGCCTAAAGTTATTTTCAATGAAGGAATGAGTGAAAGAAAGAAAGCATGGATTAACCAAAATAACAAATAGATGTAAAAATAGAATATCTACCTCAATGTTTGTCCCACAAATAACAAATAGTTAAATAATTTTTGTTATGGATAAGTTTCGTAAGATTATATGGGGAAAAGAGTTGGGTAGAAAGAAAAAGTACAAAGTTGAGGAATTCAACCCCCCTTGTGATCTCCAACAAAATGAGTTCTTTGAAGCTAGCATTCATTTGGAGAGCAAATATTCTTATTCCTCAATTAAGAACTAACTCGCATCAATTTCAGTGTGAAATGGGAGGGTAGAAAAGACCCAAAGAAACTTGGGAAGAATGAGAGTACTTTTTGCACTTATAGGCAGCGGAATCAAAAAAACATTTCATTATGGAATGTGATGCTTTCAGAGACACAAGAGACATGACAATATGTTAGCATCGGTCCCTTGCCATTATCTTTTAGGGGACCATTAAAAAAATAGTCTAATTCATCGTCAATTTGAATGAGAAAAAAATTAAATTATTAAAAGTGAAAAACACGGAGGTTTGGGGTCGGATAGACTATTTTTAATCTGATCATGCACTTTAAAATATTATTCATGAATTTACGATACAATATTGGGGTTGGCTTGTTTGGTCCAACATGCAAAATATAACCTAGCTTTATGGATTTTATGTATTTACGCCGTAAGGCGTTTCCCTATGAAATGAATTGCCCCAGCCGCCGCGGTGTCCTATTGTTGACCATAGATTTGTGGTGTTAGACAATTGAATGAATTATAATCGTTGATCCAAAACTGAATGAGGAAGACGCACAGTGATATTCCTCGTTGAGTGACAACTTGCAGTGAAAGAGACGGCGATGGGGCACTCACAGAGTCAGAACCGAAACGCTGTGGTACTAGGGTATGCGAGAGCAAAGGTGAAAGAGCTCCGGGATGAGCCTTTCTCAATAAATCCAATTCCAGAGCTTTCGAAGTCCACCAGGCGGTTTCACAGGTAAGCCGTTCTCAATAAATCCAATTCCAGAGCTTTCTAAGTCCACCAGGCGGTTTCGAAGGTAAGTTAACTTGTTATTGTCTGTGTTAAACTCTATATGTTCTATTTTATCAGTGCTGGTGATATTTGTTGTTTGCATTAATGCTGATATTTATCCTACTCTCTGTGCTATCTTCAGCCATTCTCCAGAATACAATGAGTCTGAACCTGGAGTTGAGATTCTGGACATATTTCTGAGTAGGGTATGTATCTTTTTCATTGTATGATTGTGGAGTTACAACTGTACCTCTCCCAATATTTGTTGTCCTCTCAAGGAGGTGTTTAGTGATTGGCTTGAATTTTGTTTTGCAAAGCGGTTGTGGCGATTCATTAAACTTTGGATGTTCACAACCATATTTTAATGGATCTCCTCCTAGTCGAGCGGACAACCCCCTTGTGCATGATAGCAATTTCATTCATCAAAGAGTGCAGGCCTCACCCTCCACTCTTTCAAAGCCCAAATCATTGGGCAGATCTTCGCTCAGGCCTAATGCGGTTGTCCGAGTTGAGAGTTTTGATTGTTCTGGGAGGGATACAAGATGCAGTGTCCCTGCACTGGCTTGACTCGTGGACATTTACACTGACGATTGACTAAATTGCGGAGCAAGTACTGCCAGAGAGATTTTATGTATAAAATTAGTTATGATACCTTTAAAAATCACATACTGTAAATTTTATAATCATATGAGTGGAGCTTTCCAACACGGTAGGGGTGTAAATGTTGAAAAGTTTGTTTAATTGCGGATATTATTATTATTATTCAGCTATGTGCACTTATTGAAAAAGCATTTGTAGTCCTCATTGAGGATTGTTTTCTCCGAGGCTATTGTATCCAGAGACGAAGTCTTTCCTATAATTTCTGGATTAGATTTTGTCGGAGCATGGAAGGTACACCAGGTGCTTATGCATCCCATTACTTGTAAGCTGTACAGATTCCTGAGTCATGTAATTGGATGCAATTTTAAACGTTTTAGTTATATTTTAGCAGCAGTCTTGTAAGATGTTATAGAAAAGCCTAAAGAATAAAGAATTGGCATTTCGGATTTGTATCTAATGTTCTGTATATCTTGATATTGTGCAGTTTTAATTTTGCAAAATTAGTTTCAGATGAGCATGTGTTGGTTTGGTATGCATAATAGTCTTCTAGATTTCTGCCGTGTAATTTTTTTTAAACCTTTTCGTTTTTCAATTAAACAGGAATATATATTTGGGATCATTATTTTTCTTTATGCCCCCCTAAAACCCTTAGGCTTTAATAGAAACTACTGCGTTTACAAAACGTGATTATATCCCTCATGTCTCCTGATTACAAACTTAATTAGACAAGGATGCATTGCTTTCGGCATACCTGCCGTATAAATGATAGCTCTCTGGTTTTTGAAGTCTATAAAAATATTGAATATATTGAATACCTCTATTGGTTTACCCAAAACCACTTCAAAAAAGCCTATAAAATATTGAATATATTGAATATCTTTATTCGTTTAACCAAAACCACTTCAAAAAAACTTATGGAAAATATTTGTTAAAAACAAATGCCTGTTTGTCCTATTATGAGTTCTGTGCTATTTATTCCCTGCCATGCCATTCTTTAGTGGGTTCTTCATCATATCGTTGATAATGATGCAAATAACATACCATTGAAACCTTTCGTGACTGCCTTATATACTCAGGTATAGGTATATCTTATATAATATGTGCACAGAATGAAATGTGCATGGGGCTGCGAGAAAGTGGACAAATAGACTAAGCTCGCCGGTGGAGACCGTACCAAATTTGAATTCGGAGAATTATTCACCTTATCCAACCGAAGAGGCAAATTTGAGAAAAAAAAATCCCAGTACGGTCGAACTTGGTAACTATGATGTAAACTCTTTTGAAGTTGGCCACCTTTGGTAGAAATCTGTGTTGCACCTCTCTGCTGATTCGGATTCATAGCCAAAAGATAGATTCACGTTTCCAATGGGTGCATGTATAGAAGATAACTACGACTCCCCGCACAAGGCTTGATTTAAACAGAATCCCATAGCAATAAAAAAGGATTATGTCCACCTTTAAAACTATTGTTTTTGACATCAACAACATGATATATTAACCACCAGTTGCTTGAAATCTTAAATTTAATGATAGCATGCGCCAATGTCTGCATGTGCTGCTGATAAGAAATTCGCAAACAACGTAAGTCCTGTTGATCAACAAAATTTAAACGATAATAGGATCTTCAATTCATTAGTAAAGCTGATACAGACATCGAAATGGTATTAGTTACTAGGTGGTCTAAAAAAACGCACTTATCAAATAAACCTGGCCTTTACCAAAGAAAATAATAAATCTGGCCTTTACCAAAGAAAATCTGTAGACAACATTCCTTGGTAGTAATAATAATAGTCTACCATTATGACTACAATAGTAGTTAGTTTTCTGCCATAGTGTCTGCGATAATAGTTAGTTTTCTGCCATAGTGTCTTCAATAATAGCACGGCAAAGAATATATGGCCTTTACCAAAGAAAATCTGTAGACAACATTTCTTGGTAGTAATAATAATAGTTTGCCATAGTCCCTGCAATAATAGTTAGTTTTTGCCATAGTGCCTACAATAATAGTGAGTGTATGGTTAACATACTTCCAACTGATTCTAACCCTATCTTAAAAAAATTAACAAAACTTTCCCAAGTACAAAAAATAAACATAATAAGCAATGAAAAATCTGGAGTCATATGGTAGTATTCTACATTCTTTGCAGAGGCCTGTCATGGGGCAATGACATCAAAAGAAACTCATAGCTTCTGCCATAGCTTCTGCCATTGTCCATTGTCACTGCTATTATAGTTAGTTGATGATAAACTATATTGTTAGTTCTGCGATCAGAAGAAGCTCATTGGCATTACAATAATATATTCTGCCATTGATCCTACAATAATAGTTAGTTGATGATGATAAGATAGTTTTAACGGATTCTAAAGAATTTTCCAACTTACAGAAAATAAACATAAAAAGTTGTGAACCATGACTGATGCAATAGAATTTCTGCATTATTTGCAGAGGACTGTCACATAATATTTATACAGTTTACAGTGGAATTAAGAATATTAAGCCAGAATAAACTCGTTACAATTAAGTTGATATTAGAACACATTCATATAGCCTACCAGATAATAAAAAACAAGTTCAAAGAAAAACTAAGTCTCTGCAATATCTTTTCACTCCAAAACAAATCATTTAAAAATAGAATGAACATCTATTTTTCCTACTTATTAAGAATAAACATTTAAAAACTGAGGTGCATTTCCTCACACTTCTATTTAAGAATAAACTTAATAAAGAAAAAACATTTTCCAAAAACTGAGGTGCATTACTCACACGTGTATTTAGCAAATATTATTTGAAAATAAAATAAATCACAAGATACAGTAGACTTATCATGCTTTTCCTGGAAAAATATTTAGGAAAAACATGAAAACATCACCCTCATAGGATGAGAAACATAACAACAACAAGATTGTGTTCACATTCTCTACAATGCTAGACCCTTTCCCTTCTTTCTCTCCTCCACTGCTGAGGTCAAACTATTGAGCTCTTGTGAGGCAGACTTGATTGCATGGAGAATCATCTTCTTCACATCTAACTTGTCTTCTTTCCCCCTGTGATTCTTGGGTAGCAAACTGAACTCTTCAGTCAACTGAATACATTGCTCTAAATTTTTAGGCGATACAAAATCCATGGCGAATTTAATACATGACTTCGGCTGTATGCATTATAATATTGACAACATCGGCCACATCCAAGTGCAGCCTAGTCACTGAATCCCCTCTAATATGCTCTTCGTCGGCGCCATAGGGTATGTAAGTTTTGGGACCCAAATCAGGGTTCAAGAAGTGCTTTGGAAGATTTGTGGCAAGATTTAGAATCCCAAATTTAATATGGGTGTACTCCTTGAAAGGTAAGGCGCTGATAAATTCAACACAATGTCTTGTAGACGCTCTTCGAATGAATTTTTTGGAGGCCAATCCTTTCGTAGACGCTCTTCGAATGAATTTTCTAGAGGCCAATCCTTCAACTTATACAACTGGGGCCAACCATAACGGTGGTATATTCCCCTTACATAATATGCAAAAAATTGATGAGATGAATATTGATCTCAATCCACTTCCAATCCATGCAATTAAGGACTTCCACTTCTAGCTCCTTTGGAAGGGCTTTTCTGGTATGCTTTGAATTCTTGGCTCTTGTATCCTTTGAATTCTTGGCTCTGGTAATCTTGAAAGTCCGCCACATGACCATTGGATCCCAACTACAATATTATTTAAAACATTTCTGACAATCACAGGCTCACCTCTTCTCCAATGTTTTTGAAAATGTTCAACAGTCTCACTCTCGACATCTTGAACAGTTGGACAATACAAATAGTTGTCGCTGCTATCCTGCCTGTTAGCAGCTTTTCTTAGCTTATCAGAATGCTCAAAATCAGGCTTGAATGCTCAAAATCAAGCTTGAAGCACAGAGAACATGGCTGTATGGCTGTGTATCTCTTGATGCCCTTGGAAACTCACAATCCCTAGAAACTCTTTGTGCTATTTTCTCTATGTTTGCAGCCCAATTTTGCCCAAATCTGGTGCACTTTAATTCTAACAATTTCTTTGCACAACGAGGACATGGGATTGAATGATCAGCGTTAACTTTAAATTTAGACAATGGTAGTATAGAATCAAGCTGAGCTATCATTTTAGAATTTTTATCAACTATCCTCTTTGTTGAATCACCTCCAAGCTGTTGTTCTTCTTGAAGCTCACGACAGCAAGAAAGACAAAGATCATACTCACAATCATGACAGTTTTTGTGGAAACTTACGGTAGATGTGTGGCAGTTGTCACAAAAATGATGATCATCTACCTTCACATTAGACACTCGAATCTCCAGGTCTTCTCCAAGCTTTTTCTGAATTTTGGCCTCCCCTTCCAGTTCCAGCATTTGCTCCCCGTGAATTTTGGTGACCGAATGTTCATTCCATGGTCACTCGGAGAAGAATGTCGAGCTCTAAAACTGGCGAGTTTACCATGGATGGATATGGTAGCAGGTGTAAGTGGCCGTGTGGCATGTGTATTTTTGGGAGGGTGGCAGGTGTATTTTTGGGAGCTCCTAGCGGTGTGGCATGTGTATTTTGGGGAGGGTGGCAGGTGTATTTTTGGCGGAATGTGTATTTTCTCATGCCCCGCTCCACCATAGGTGACCGAAACTTTAGGTAAAATTAACTAAGTGCAATCGAAAATCCTAGAGAATTAAACTTTGGGTAAACTTAACTTAGTGCAATCGAAAATCTAAGAGAATTAAACTTTGGATAAAAGTAAGGCAGGAGATTGCAGAGTTTGGATAAAATCAACAAAACTAATAGAAAAAGAGTAAGTCTGCAATAAGACCTCATTCTGAGTAGCCAATAAAAAACTTAAGAAAATTAATTAAATAATTTTGAATTATCAGTTTTTCCTTAAAACTTTAGTTAAAACACTAAATGACATTTGATATTTAAAAAGTCAAACAAAATTAATTCAAATTCAACGCGATATCGATCGCTATATACCTGCTACTATCGGCAGGTATAATAAGTGAAGCAAATTTATTAGTAGGATGATAACTTAGAAAAATGATAAATGAAGTAAAACAAGAAGTGGCGGGATTTAAACAGCGGATTTGTAAGAGGGTATCTGAAATGATTTTTAATAATGTAAATGGGTATTTGTATTTTGATTATGTGAGATTGGAAGAAGATATAAATGATATAAATAAAATATTTGAATTTCCTTAATTTTATTTTATCATGATTATGGGATTGGGATATATCTTTACGCAGTAAGGCGTTTCCCTTTGAAATGAATTTCCCCTGCCACCGTGTCCTATTGTTGACCGTAGATTTGTGGTGTTAGACGATTGAATGGATTGTGATCGTTGATCCAAAACTGAATGAGGAAGCGGGACGGACGCACAGTGATATTCCTCGCAGAGTGACAGCTTCCAGTGAAAGAGACGGCGACGGGGCACTCACAGAGTCAGAACCGATCAAAATACCACAGCGGCCAAAGCTTGTGCTGAAGCTCTTTTCCGCTTCTGTAGAAATGCTGAATCGCCTCAAAGAAAAAGCAATGGAGGATGGCAAGATCAAGAAGTGCACCAATTTCGAAGTGGTGACCACGCACGTGTGGAGGGCAAGAAGTCTAGCGTTGGAAATGCAGAATGATGAGATTTCCACGGTGTTGTTTCTGGTGGAATTCAGGGCCAGAATGGAGCCCCCTCTTCCCAGAGAATATGCGGGCAACGTTGTGGTACTAGGGTATGCGAGAGCAAAGGTGAAAGAGCTCCGCGATGAGCCATTCTCGACCCTGGTGCACAAGGCCCAGCAAGGGTTGTCCAGAATAGGAAACGATTATGTTAGGTCTGTGATAGATTGGCTGCAAGTCCACAAAGGGATACCGTGTGCGGTGAACAACTTTTCTGTGGTTGCATGGTGGAGGTTGGGGTTAGAGGATGCGGAATATCCATGGGTAAATCCTCTCCATCTGAGCCCTGTGATGGGCCTGAGCCACTGTTTGGAACTGGTCATGCTGCTCCCCAGCCCAAACCAGCAATGTGGTGCAGGTGGCGGTTTCAACGTTGCCATTACTCTCCAACCTTTTCAATTCCCACGCTTCCACCAGTTGTTCCAACTTACAAAGTAACATCTCATCCATCCATTTATCCAGCGATTGACATTTGTGTTTACACTAAGTATTAGTTGCGTTCTTCTTCTTCGTATTTGATGTGTAGCATTCCTGCAAATTTGACTTGTACTCGGTAATTTTTATTCAAATAGTAGAACCATATTTTTATCTGGTTACTTTTTTTTATCATATTCTGAACAAGGTTGGTTGGATAATTTTAAGGTTAAAATGTTAGATTATCTGAATCCAAACTTTCTTGGGTGTGTTGAGAATGCTTTGGGCATGCGAGAATGGCTGGAATCTAATGGTCACCAGTAGAACTGAGTTCCCTCTACGAACCTGAATTTTGTTTTTGCATTCCTGGAAGCATTAGCCTGCTCGCATACCCCACCCTGCCAATACCAAAATCCAAACAGGATTTAGTTTTTCATTTATGTTTTTCAGGCCAAGTTTTATCTGAGTATCTTTTCTCAGCTTCCTCTGTTCAGGTAAAAAGCTACATCACATCCTCTGATTTTATGCTACGTAATTTCCTTTCTTTTAATGGTTTGTTTACAGCGTTCAAACACTTGATTTAGGCTTTCTGTTTTTTAACCTCTATTGAATGGTTTGTAAATAGATTTTAATGATCTTCACTTATCTTTTAATGATCTGATTCCTTTTTCAATGCAGTGGCTATTGACGGTTTTGACTTTGGCTTTGGTTTTTCATATCAGATACTATATCAGGTATTCCAGTGATCTCAGACCTTCAATATTCAAGGTTTCCAGTTTGACACGCGCATTTTTGTTGAGAAAATTAAGATGTTCAAGATATGAAAGATCTGTCAATGTGTGTTGAGAATGCTTTGCGCATACGAGAATGGCTAGAATCTAATGGTCACCAGTAGAACTGAGTTCCCTCTGCGAACCTGAATTTTGTTTTTGCATTCCCAGAACCATTAGCCTGCTCGCATACCCCACCCTGCCAATACCAAAATCCAAACATGATTTAGTTTTTCATTTATGTTTCTCAGGCCAAGTTTTATCCGAGTCTCTTTTCTCAACTTCCTCTGTTCAGGTAAGAGGTTACATCACATCCTATGATTTTATGCTCTGTAATTTCCTTTCTTTTAATGGTTTGTTTGCAGCATTCAAACACTTGATTTAGACTTTCTATTTTTTAACCTCTTTTGAATGGTTTGTAAATATCTTTTAATGATCTTCACTTATATTTTAGTGATCTGATTCCTTTTTCAATGCAGTGGCTATTGACGGTTTTGACTTTGGCTTTGGTTTTTCATATCAGATATTATATCAGGTATTCCAGTGATCTCATCATATCTGAAGTAATATACCATTCTAATCTGTGTAGGACTTTATCAAAATCAATCTTGAGGAGCAGATCTTCTTGGTGAATTTCTCCAGCCCACTAGATAGTTTTCAAGCTTAATTTTTTTGTGGTTAATGCCTCTGCAGGAGTCTTCAATGCCCTTTGTTGAATCCAAACTTTCTTGGGTGTGTTGAGAATGCTTTCGGCATACGAGAATGGCTGGAATCTAATGGTCACCAGTAGAACTGAGTTCCCTCTGCGAACCTAAATTTTGTTTTTTCATTCCCGGAAGCATTAGCCTGCTCGCATACCCCACCCTGCCAATACGAAAATCCAAATAGGATTTAGTTTTTCATTTATGCTTTTCAAGCCAAGTTTTATCCGAGTATCTTTTCTCAGCTTCCTCTGGTCAGGTAAGAGGCTACATCACATCCTGTGATTTTATGCTTCGTAATTTCCTTTCTTTTAATGGTTTGTTTGCAACGTTCAAACACTGGATTTAGAATTTCTATTTTTTAACCTCTTTTGAATGGTTTGTAAATATATTTTAATGATCTTCACTTATCTTTTAATGATCTGATTCCTTTTTCAATGCACTGGCTATTGACGGTTTTGACTTTGGCTTGAGTCTCCAACATTATGATCTCAGTCATTTTTTCAGATCCTGCAGTCTCTCATCGTTTTTCAATATTTATGTTTCTTGATCATATATCTTTATATTTCTGATTGTGGTGCACAACATTCCCCTGGAGGGAGTATTCAAGATTCAAGGTTTCCAGTTTGACACGTGCATTTTTGTTGAGAAAATTAAGATGTTCAAGATATGAAAGATCTGTCAATGTGTGTTGAGAATGGTTTGGGCATACAAGAATGGCTAGAATCTGAAGGTCACCAGTAGAACTGAGTTCCCTCTGCAAACCCGAATTTTGTTTTTGCATTCCCGGAAGCATTACCCTGCTCGCATACCCCACCCTGCCAATACCAAAATCCAAACAGGATTTAGTTTTTCATTTATGTTTTTTCAGGCCAAGTTTTATCCGAGTCTCTTTTCTCAACTTCCTCTGTTCAAGTAAGAGGTTACATCACATCCTGTGATTTTATGCTCTGTAATTTCCTTTCTTTTAATGGTTTGTTTGCAGCGTTCAAACACTTGATTTAGACTTTCTATTTTTTAACCTCTTTGAATGGTTTGTAAATATCTTTTAATGATCTTCACTTATATTTTAGTGATCTGATTCCTTTTTCAATGCAGTGGCTATTGACGGTTTTGACTTTGGCTTTGGTTTTTCATATCAGATACTATATCAGGTATTCTAGTGATCTCATCATATCTGAAGTAATATACCATTCTAATCTGTGTAGGACTTTATCAAAATCAATCTTGAGGAGCAGATCTTCTTGGTGAATTTCTCCAGCCCACTAGATAGTTTTCAAGCTTAATTTTTTTGTGGTTAATGCCTCTGCAGGAGTATTCAATGCCCTTTGTTGAATCCAAACTTTCTTGGGTGTGTTGAGAATGCTTTCGGCATACGAGAATGGCTGGAATCTAATGGTCACCAGTAGAACTGAGTTCCCTCTGCGAAGCTGAATTTTGTTTTTGCATTCCCGGAAGCATTAGCCTTCTCGCATACCCCACCCTGCCAATACGAAAATCCAAACAGGATTTAGTTTTTCATTTATTTTTTTCAGGCCAAGTTTTATCCGAGTATCTTTTCTCAGCTTCCTCTATTCAGGTAAGAGGCTACATCACATTCTGTGATTTTATGCTCCGTAATTTCCTTTCTTTTAATCGTTTGTTTGCAACGTTCAAACATTGGATTTAGACTTTCTATTTTTTAACCTCTTTTGAATGGTTTGTAAATATATTTTAATGATCTTCACTTATCTTTTAATGATCTGATTCCTTTTTCAATGCACTAGCTATTGATGGTTTTGACTTTGGCTTTGGTTTTGACTTTGGCTTGAGTCTCCAACATTATGATCTCAGTCATTTTTTTAGATCCTGTAGTCTCTCATCGTTTTTCAATATTTCTGTTTCTTGATCATATATCTTTATATTTCTTATTGTGGTGCACAGCATTCCCCTGGAGGGAGTATTCATGGAAGGAAGCCTACCCCCGACTTCCTATAATGTTGTCCTTCCAGACCAAAACTACTGTGGGGAGATAAAAGTTGGCCTCACATTCACTATTAAGGTAGATTCTATATATGCAGAGGCTCTTTATATCAGAAACAT
>APFE031682066.1:0-22756 GCA_000404065.3 Pinus taeda | reverse complement strand
CTTCCCATGGTAACTCATCGACACATAGGATTTCACAAATTTGCTCATCTGATTGAACAAGTTCGGAAAACGTTTCTAGTTCCGAGGTTGATGTTGAAAATGAGTCTTCATGGACTTCGTTCATTAAGTCGATTTTGGTTGATATTGGGTCGGAAAACGACTGCACAATCTGATATGCAAATTCATACGGACTCAAAGGCATAAGAGTACCAAATGAGTCTAACTCAGTTTCAGAAGGAATGATCCAAGGATCATCATTAACGATGGTTCCTGATGAAATCATATGAATTGTTGTAGTAGAAGATGATGCGTTGATAGGAGGGAAAGGAAAAGTGCCCAGTAAACCGGAACCTTTAACTAACCCTACACCAACATCCTTATAAGGGATCGTCGCTTTACCACCATGCTGAATTCTCTCAGCAGAGGCTGGGTCAGATGAAAAGTATGACAACTGGTCTAAGGTTACGATCTTTCCATTATGAGGGAACTTTATAAGCCGAAAGACCGATGAAACAACAGCTGTCATAGCGTAAGACCAACTACGACCCAAGAGAAGGTTGTAATCCAGAGGGGCATTAACCACCTCCACATCTAGATTAACGGTTTTACCTTCAACCCCTATAGGTAGATCCTGTAAAATGTCGAAAGGATGAAACCCACGGCCATAAAAGGCCTTAATAATCATCGGGGATTGATTTAGTGAAGGAGAACCAAGTGATCTCCAACACTGTATCGACATAATACACGTGGAAGCTCCCTCATCAATCACAATCCTATGAACAGGTCTATTTTTTATTATCACTGGAATTTGGACAGCCATCTGATGAGGTAAGCGCGGTGTACTAGTTTCTAGATCAAATATTATAAGGTTCGGGTCCTGAACGTCAATAGCTCCTATAGTCGACAAAAGTAACTTGCGTTGTGCTGGACAAGATTGCAGCACTTCCAAAGCCGACATTGCTGAGGGTGAAACAGCTAAATCCTCAACAATGTTTGAAACAGCTCAGAGTTTTCACAAGTGTGTGCCCACTCTGTGTGCAAAGAAAACATGCGTATAGGTACGCACTGTGATACAAGCACAGGGTGCAGACTTCTCCTAAAGTTATGAAAAGCCAAAACAAACCTAAATTCACTAAATCCACCAAATTCCACACACAAAAAGTGTTTAACAGAAACAAAAAGGCAAGTTTCTCAGGTCATAGAAAAACAAGGAAAACAATCAAGTCCCTAGTGGAGTCGCCATTTTATCACGCGGAATGAGTCGAGGTTGCGGACAAGATCGACCTTCCTACTATCTACTGATATCTAGTGACAAGCAAGCCAATCAAAAACTATCTTTCTCTAAACATGCAAATAAAACAAAGGCAAACAAGTGTTTTAGGCCTACCTTGGGTCCAATGCAAGTTTTTGGAAGCCTCGCTCCCTCGCTCCAAATGAGCTTCCTTGAAGTGTATTCTGCAAACGTAAACAAGCAAACAATTAAATAGCACCTAAAAAGCCAATATTATAAAGCATATTCATCATAATGATCAAGGAGATTATGAAACAAACCACATAAGGCAATTTGTTGAGAAAAATAAATCCGATTGTATTAATTCAAATGAAGAATAACTTTACAACCTATGCCTTGATGTTGTACAAGCTCCTCCCAGGGTCCGACAAGAAGTCTCCTCTACTTTGACAAGTTTCACTCACTTCCCAATGAAACCAAAAGGTATGTGATCTTTCCTCTCAAGTTTAACTAGGAAGTCCCAATTCCATCAGCATTTACCCTCAAAATGTTCAGCTTCTAACCTCTCCAGCAACTGACCCAATGCCTTAATTTATAGTGCAATGGAGGGAAGTTACTAGGTCCTCCTTCAAAGGAATAAAGCCCTCCTTCAAAGGGATAGCTCCTCCTAGGTCCTCCTTCAAAGGAATAAAGCCCTCCTTCAAAGGGATAGCTCCTCCTATCAACGGATTAGCTCCTTCTCTTTTGGGATGCATGAAGCACCTTGGAGCGAACAATCCACGTCAAAATTCCTTCTAGAATCATCTAGAATTAACCCAAAGTGAGTTTTTTAGGATAAACTTGCGCCTTTTTGACTTTTACAGGGGTACGCACCCACCCCTTTACAGACAGAGCGTGTAGATACGCAGGTAACATGAACAAAGGGTGCGGGCCCGCAGGCAAAAGTGAGAGAAAGTGTAGAACCAGATCTTTTTTTATTTTTAATGTCTTTCTCTCATTTGCAAAGCTTGACATGAAGAGCTGAGGTCTAAGACTTGCTTAGGAGGACAATATAAGTGATGATAGACCCATACTAACTGCAAATAGTCATGGTAATGATATTTTTGTGTAACAGATTGCCCCCTAAAGTGCGAAGTCTGTAGTAGATGAGGATTTTCATTTATCATCTAGGAAGAGTGAAGTACTTTATCATTTCGAGGATCATCTTGTGGAGAGCCCAGTTGGAACCTGTAAAAACATTCAATGCAAAATATATATATGAGATCATATCATCGCTGAGGTAGGCATTCCCATACTCAGATCAAAAATAACTAGAAAACTGACTACTGCTCTGATATAGGAATGATCTTGTAATACATCACAAGTATAGACACATGTAGACACAGTATGGATGCAGCCATCTGTTTATGAATAGTCCATAGTATAATGAATACAAAATTGCTCACAGCCTGGATGGTGGAAACTAGATCCGGGGTCCCCATTTCTACTTCCTGAAATAGTACGATTCTATCCATGTGAATGAATGTGTCAAAGTTGAACATGGTAGAAACCACTTGATTACCAGTCAATGATGTAAACTGTTAACAAGTGTTAGAGAAACCACCAATAATGACAATGGCTCTCAAAGTACTCAGTACAATCCATGAGATGTGATTAGATGTGTCGATGTCGAACATGTCACGAAATCCTTCGATCGAAGGTCAACGATGCAACCTATTGTCGAAGGCGAGAAACTTGCCATTGAGGCATGCAGATCCCAAGGTACTGGCGATTTCTAGATCATCTTTCTAGATAAAGAGCTGAAGCTGATAGAAAGCGATCCGTCATAGGCAAGCCTACAACATGAAATCATAGATCAAGTTAAGAGAAATTTAGTTGCAAGGACTGACTCAGGGATGGTCAAGATGGATGACAGATATTTTGCAGATGAATGGATTACTTGCACTAACCTCTTGAACACATAACGACACAGCAGATGATTTGGTGACAATTGACCCAAAGATAATACCAAGAAACCGGCTGAAGACTTTCAATGTGGTTTGATCAATTGTTAGGCAAAGGATTTCCCAACCCAGGTGAATGAAAGTGTCATGTTCAAGAGTGGTTACAAAGTATGACAAACAGGCACTTTTTTCTCTCTTTTCCCCCACCATTTCTAGCAAGTACCTCTTTATTTTTTACAAGGTTGAGGAGGATAACATGTCTTTGATTATAAGCTCATCCTTCGGATGAGTCCAACTTAGTTTAAATTCGAACCCTAAGAAGGAGTGGTCCATTCCTGTTTGTAATTGAACAGGTCCTTTACTGTCGAAATTTAACGAGTCCAGTATAGGAGAAACTCGGTGTTTTTCAATTTTAGAGAGTCTGAAAAAACTTAAGAAGACTCTAGGGTTGACTTTTTTCATAAATTTGTGTCTCCCAAGCCCGAAAAAGTATAAAATAATACTTGAGAGAACCGCTTGATCTTTTACGGCCAAGGAGTACTTTTCATAATTAGTGCCTCTGATCCGAAAAAGTAAAAAAGCGATTGATGACACGTCGTTTTATGACTAATATTGAATTTGAAACGACAAAAATCCGCCAATCTTTTCGTGTTTTTACGGTCATAAAAGGGATGTAAGAGGACCGTCTTTTTAGTTCTGTTTTAACTAGCTTAAAAAGAAAAATTCGGCAATATTTTCATGTTTTAGGAGTCAGAAAAGAGCTTAAAGGTGACTCTAATGTTTTTTCGTTGAAAATGACCGATTTCGCCCGAAAAATCTGTTATCCTGAACAAAAACTCAAACATTACTCATACCTATTTAAAATGGGTAAAAATGTTGCAAAAATTACCTTTTCAAAGTGAAAGATAAACAAATTTGCAATTTATTTATTCAAAAAACTTATAAAAAGGACTTTTAACCATTCATTTTTACCGTTTGAGATTTGGGTGAGAAAAAAGGGCTTTTGGTCAGAAACTTCCCGTGAAGATTACGGAAAATCCGTCCATCGGAATCGAACGCCGTCTCCTCCAGGTAATCCACATCATCCTACTCTTCATTTCTATCTGATTCAAATTGTTTTTTAGGGGTTCATTTTATTTTTAGGAGGTTTTTAGGTTTAAAAACCCGCGCGCGGGGGCCCGCGGGTTTACCACAGGGGACCCGCGTACCCCGACTTTTTTGCAATGGGAAAAAAGTCGGGGGTATGCACCTACCGTGAAGGCAAGGTGCGGGCCTCACACACTGTCCCTAACCAGAGGGTGCGTACCCCGCGCAAAGGTTTTTAAAACCTAATGAACTCAAAAATTACCCAAAAAAAATAATTTTGTATATTTTAATTCACCTTTTTACTGGATGTAGGATAAACATCATGCTTGATTGGCGAGGACGAGAGCATGAGGACGTAAATCTTGCCATGATGAATCATCAACCTTCAATTGATGCATTGAAGGCATGTGGCTTGTACAAATTCTGGGCCATACTTGGCATGAGGGCCCAGGTGGACTTTTTGTAGTCGCTAGTGGATAGATGGAGCATACAGGACCAGTGCTTCTTCATTGGTGGGCACCAGCTCGAAATAGAGCTGGCAGACATATACTTTTTGACCAGCTTGCCTAGGAGAGGTGAACATTTGACTCTATTCAGGGCTAGGGCAGGTGGCGAGTCTGTTGATAGCCTCTGGCTAGAGTAATGCAATGTCCAAAACCGAGACAAAGGGATAGATATCAAGACCATATCCCATCCTGAACTCATGGTGATTGCATTTACAGTTACCAAACTCTGCGGTAGCGCAGCACTACATATAGCCACTGGATCGCAGATGCGGATGGCAGTTGATTGCTTCCGAGGCACCATTTTCAACTGGTGCGATGCTGTGTTGGCTAATGTGAAAGGCCAACTGACCAGGGCCAAAAACAGACAACTGAAGACCTTTGGATATGGTGCTATAGTTGTGAGCTTTGGTTTGGAGACGGTTCCGATGTTGATCCTGCAGCACCTCACTATTGGAGCTGGGCTTCCTCGAGAGCCCAAAGTGATGCGATGGGTTGTAGTTATGGCCCGTCATCCTAACAAGGGGACAAAGGTCGTTCGATTCAAACCTGAGTATTTCCAATGGTTGGAGAACCAAGTTTTTTCTATTCAGGACTTTCCTTATGCTGGGGTAGATTTTCGTGGTGACCTAGACATGGCTCTTCCACCAGGAGAGAAATGGGATGACCCAGGTAAAATCATTTTCAACATTTTCCTAATTTTATTTGTTTTTTGTTTTTATCTCATCCCAAACCTGATAGTAAAAGTTTCAAATGCAGATGTGGACCCACGGCGACCAGCCGCTCTCCAGCCTTACGAGAGGAAACAACCAGCTGCAGCGGCACCAGCCCCATAGGACGAATCAGCAGAGGCTTTGGCTGAGTTGGAGAGCCATCTAGAGCACTTGACAGGGGACATTCCAGAGACCATCATAGATGACATTCCTCGTTGTCTTCAGCGCTATGTGATTGGGGTCTCAGGACCTTTTAGGAGCTTCCTTTGTAAGGTGACCCGTGCAGTGGTTTCGTATCGAGATCATCACTAGTGATGGGATGATCGCCTATTGTAGTCACATATGACATTTTTTCTTTTTGTACTTATCATTTTTGCTAATCATAAGGTGTTTTTCAACCTCTGATCGAGGATGATGTATATTTTGACACACTGCTATATTATATTATATCACTATTGCCGGCTTATCTTGCTAAACATGTTATGGAATGTTTTTAAATTTACTTGTATGATTATTCCATATGTCTACTTAACATTTGAGAAGCAATTGCATCTGCTAATGTATTTAAAGATCTTGGAATATGCTGATATTCAATATAGTCAAATTCACGTTCCAAGAGATGCACTCTCAAAAATAATCTCAATAATACTGGATTTCTAATGGCATATACTCTATTAAGGTGTAATACAACGAGTTTAGAATCTAACCTCACTATCAAACTATGAATCCCAAATGAAATAGATTCAGATAATAACTCAATCACTGCACTATACTCTGCAATGTTGTTTGTTGTTTGACCGAGGCTTATCCCATGCATAGATACCAACTCGTCAGAGGGCGAATAAATAACCCAAGCTGCGGAAGAAATATTCCATGTACTACGACAAGCACCATCAGCAAAACCAATGTATGTTTGGAGAAGCGTCGACATCTGCGATATCAAGAGTAAAACCAAGATAAGAGGGAACAATGACGAAAAACACTCTCTAAGCTAAGCACACTTTTTAATATAAAACACACCAGCTAGAAGAAAACTATCCTAACTAAAATCTTCACACCCATTCTTAAGCATAATACCTCTTCAGGTAAAGACCATTTCTGGGTTTACCTAAAGAGACCCCGTCAAAGTCTACCAATTCATAGGCCCCTTTCGCTTGACAACAAAGGGACCATGCCACATAGGCACGAATTTTCCAGCGCCTAATTTATCATTTGCCTGATCGTACAATAAGACTAGATCTCCTTCCAAAAAATTTCGAGGGGTCACATTTTGATCATACTGAGCTTTAATACGTTTTGCATGAGATTTGATCGCTAATGCAGCATCACGTCGATTCTCATCTAGTTGAGCCAAGTATAACAAACATCTTTCCTCTTCGAAAGTGGCTGGAAGCAATTCAATGGCCATTAGCAATGACGGGATTTCACACTCAATGGGTAACACAACTTTCAGACCATAAACTAGTTGGAAAGGAGTGAACTCTGTTAACGTTTTTACTGAGGTTCGATACACCCAAAGCGCTGAAAATAACATGTTATGCCAATTCGACCGATGAATCCCAATGATTCGTCAGATCATGATGACTAGAACTTTGTTGATGGCTTCAACCAGATCATTAGCTTATGGATAATAAGGAGTTGAACTGTCATGACGCAAGCCAAGCTAGCCTGTAAGTTCAGTCATCATAACGTTTCGAAAATGACGCCCATGATCAGTGATAATTGCTTGTGGAACACCAAACCTAGCAATTATATGATCGAACACAAAAATCACAGTGGTTTTGTCATCTACCTCAAATGTAGGCATCGCCTCGGGCCACTTGGTAAAATAATCTACCGCAAGGATGATATACACATTCCCCCTAGCTGAGTGAGGGTTACATGTAATAAAATCAATACCCCATTTGGAAAAAGGACCAACGATAATTATAGGATGAAGAGGAGCAGCTGGAGCGCGCATCTTTTGATAAAAAATTTGGCAGTTGTGGCATTTTCGAACCGCAATAATACAATCTTTAAACATAGACAGCCAGAAGTAGCTAGCGCGCAATATCTTCTAGGCTATGGCATACCCAGACATATGAACACCACATGCTCCAGAGTGACAATCATTTAGAACCCTTTCAACTTCCTCATGAGTCAAACAACATTGAAAAATAGAGTCCGCCCCACGACGATAAAGAGTATCTCCAATAATTTTGAATTGTTGGGACTGGAATCGTATTTTTCGATGTTCCGACCATGAAATATCTGGCCAAAAGGATTAGGTTTGGAGATAAATGATGATATCCTTGTACCACGGATCTAAGTGCTGATTAGAAACAAGGATTCGTCTGGAATGGGCTCTTCCGCCACAGTTTCCGTGTCAACACGCGGGAAGTCACACATTAACTCCTCAAAAACTAAAGATTTCTTTGACTTATATTTTTCAAATTCCAAGTCGAACTCCTGCAGGATCACAATCCATTTGGAGTACTTGCCCCCCAACAATTTCTTGGTCAAAATATAGATCATAGGGTTGCAATCAGAAATGACTGTAGTCTTACATAGTAAAATGTAATGACGAAGACGTTGGACAGCTTGAACGACTGCCAATGCCAATTTCTCCACATGTGAGTATTTTAGCTTAGTTGGATTTAAAGTTTGACTAAGGTTAAAGTTTGACTAAGGTAATATATCACATGTTCAGTACCGAATTCATCTTCCTGAACTAACACCATTCCGATGGTGGAATGGGAGGCAGTGAGATACAAGAAGTAGTCCTGGCTGTAGTTGGGAGGATGCAACAATGGTGCATGGGTCAACGTGTGTTTTAGTGCATCAAAAGATTTCTCAGCTATCTCGTCCCAAAAGAATGGAGTATTCTTTTTCAACAACCGGGTAAAACCCTTTGTGATCTCGGTGTAGTTAGGGATGAATCAACGTAAAAAGTTTGCTTTCCCTTGCAAACTTTAGAGTTGGCGAAGACTCGAAGGAGGAGGCAATTTGATAATGGCTTCAACCTTTGAGGGATCGACGCGAATGCTGGCTTTCGAAACAACAAACCCTAGTAACCGACCCGTTTCAATACAGAAAACACACTTGTGGGGATTCAACCTAATTTGATAATGGCTACACCTCATAAAGATTGCTCTTAAATGGATGAGATGATCAGCTCGATGTAATGAATGAGTAGGCAAGTCATCGAGATAGGGTTGCACAATGTGCTTGCTATCATGAAAAGCATAAGACATGGCCCGTTGAAAAGTTGCCCCAGTGTTCTTGAGCCCAAAAGGTAATTTGCAATAAGAAAATGTCCCCCACGGACAAATGAAGGCCATTTTTGGTTGATCAGCAGGTAGAATATTGATTTGATTGTATCCGGAAAAACCATCCATGAAGGATAAAATTTCACTTCTGGCACAATCATCGATGATTTGATCGATATAGCGAGTTGGGTAATTGTCCTTTGGACAGGCTCGATTAATGTCCCTATAATCAATACATATTATTATTGTCCCTTGCTTTTTGTTAACAGGAACAATATTCGATACCCAATCCGTTAACGAGATTGGATAAATGAAACCTGCTTTGAGTAATTTTTCAACTTCTGCTTTAATTGCAGTAGCTTTTCTTGGGTGGATCTGACACAAACGTTATCGGACAGGTTTAGCATCCGGGCAAGTTTTGATTTCATGAATAACAATTGCGGGGTCGATTCCTGGAATTTCATCATATGACCAGGCAAACACATCGCGGAATTGTTGAAATAGGGCCTTATATATTAGAATTTCATCTTCCATACAAGAGGCACCTATATGAACGTTTTCAACAATTCCAGGCTTAACCGAAATGTCAAGGGGAATAGTTCGAGAAATATTTCCCAAGTTTAACTCGGAATCAGGATGTTTCGTTGGATTTTGAGCTTCCTTGACATATTCAGTCGTAAAAATTGATGAAAAATCATTTTCAAAACGATCACCCTCGGGTAAAAATGAAGATCTGTGATGAAGATCTTCCCATGGTAACTCATCGACGCATAGGATTTCTCGAATTTGCTCATCAGTGTGAACAAGTTCAGAAAACGTTATTGAATCCGAGTTTGATGTCGAAAGTGATTCCTCATGGACCACATTCATTAAGTCAATTTGGGTTGATGTTGTGTCAGAAAACAACTGCACGACCTAATACGCAAGTTCATACAGACTCAAAGGCATAAGATCACCAAACGAGTCTATCTCATATTCAGAAGGTATGATCCAGGATCATCATAAAAAATGGTATCTGATGAAATCATATGAATGGTTGCAGTAGAATACGATGCGTTGATAGGAGGAAAAGGAAAAGTTCCCCGTAAACTGGCATCTTTAACTAGTCCTACTCCAACATCCTTATATGGGATAGTCGTTTTACCAACACGTTGAATGCTTTCAGTAGAGGATGGGTCAGATGAAAAGTAAAAAGCTGGTCTAAAGTTACGATATTTCCATTATGAGGGAACTTTATAAGCCGAAAGACCGATGAAACGATAACTGTCATAGCGTAAGACCAATTACGACTCAAGAGAAGGTTGTAATCTAGAGGGGCATCAACCACCTCCACATCTAGATTAACGGTTTTACCTTCAACCCCTATAGGTAAATCCTATAGAATGCTAAAAGGATGAAACCCATGGCCATCAAAAGCCTTTAGAATCGTCGGGGATTGATTTAGTGAAGGAGAACCAAGCGAATTCCAACACTGTATCGACATAATACACGTTGAAGCTCCCTCATCAATCACAGTCCTATGAATAGACCTGTTTTTGACTATCACTGGAATCGGGACAGCCATTTGATGAGGTAAGTGCGGTGCACTATTTTCTAGATAAAAAATTATAAGGTTTGGGTCCTGAACGTCAACAACTCCTATAGCCGACAAAAGTAATTTTCGCTGTGTTGGACATGATTGCAACACTTCCAAAGCCGACATTGCTGAAGATGAAACAGCTAAATCTTCAACAATGTTATAGTTCTGAGCCACTCTCGCATGTGGATTGAAAGCCGACTTTCGAAGTATACCCTTGGCGGGTAGTTTGATTACTAATTCTGGATTAGGTTTCTCGATCTGTAGTGGAGCGGAACCGGGAGCTGAGGTTGATGGATTAGAGTGAGAAGATTCTGCTTCTTTACCATCAACAGGACTTTTACTTCCATAATCTTGTGATTGAGTCGCAATCCTAACATGGGACATCATCTGGAAAAGGATCCTTCAAAACAGCAGGAGTTTGGGAACCTTTGACAATTTTCGCAACCTCTGGACGATGAGGGCAGTCTCTCGTAAAATGTTCTTTGTCACAAATGAGACAAGGATAGCGAGGTTTGCGTTTCTCATCAATTGATTCTGCCTTTTCTAGTTTCTCTTTCGAATTCTTATCTGTTTTATTCTTCTTCTTCCCTTTCTTCTTACCACCGGTTTTTGATTTAGCTGTAGATGACTCTACAACATGAATATCGGTGGAAAGTTCCGTGGAAGAATCTCCTATCGGGGAATCTGGCAAGGTTATGATAGGAGAAGAATTCTTGGAAGAATTCTTCTTACTTTTGGTATTAACCATACCAATCATACCATCAGCGACATGAGACCCTGAAGGACTTGCAGCGATTTGATTTTGTTTGGGTAGATCAGGAATTTTCTCATGTCACGTACCTGAGTGAGTATAAACTAAGTCAAGGTAATGTGCTTGAGAAATTACTTGCTCCTCAGTAACGACTCCGGCCTTAGCTACATTCTCAGTAATTTTGGGCAGTAAATATTTTACAAACCATTCGGCTAAGATCTGATCTGGGATAAAAACTTTCACTAAACGCCGTCGACGTCTCCATTCATGAATGTGATCTGAAATGTAAGTGGACGTTGACTGCTTTAATGAAGTTAATAATTCTGTGCCATTTTCATATCTGACTGGCAACTGAAAATGAGTTAAAAACAAAGTAGCTAACTGACTAAAGTTATAAAAAGTGGCTCGTGGTAACTCAATGTACCACTTGGCCGCAAGACCAATTAGAGTGCACTGGAAAAGTCTTAAACGGATTGAATCATCTGAAATGGAATTAGACGCACACCAGAGGTGATAATTCATCACATGGTTCGACGGTTCTTCTCCTGATTTGCCTTCAAACTTAGGAATATCACTAAGCAACTTATTCGGAATTGGTGGCCAAAACGGAAGATAGTTAATTGGATCATTCATAAGGCGCGTCAAGTCAGGCAAGTCAAAAGTTGCGATAAATGGTAATTGATGATTAGGGTCCCTAAAACCTGGGTCGTGAGACCAGCCCTAGGAGGAGGATATCTAGGATAACTAGGAATTGGAATAGCATTTGGGATATTATATCCTCCCGGAAAGCCAAGATTAACTGGATCATACTGGGGTTGCTGAGGTTGTTGATATGTATACCCAGGGTACGGTTGATACTAATCGACTAGTTGTTGCACAGCAGGACCAAATTGGTACTATCCTTGGTACGGTTGTTGAATAAATTGAGGTTGATTGGTGACAACCATACTTAAACCTGGTTTTCCTATAGGCATCTGAACCGAAGTGTGGACCATGGGTCCAGACTGAGGTAAAGATGTCTGAGGAGTAGATACAAGGACAGTAGAAATCAGAGCTATCAATACTCCAGAAGAAGGTGGGGTAGATGAAACAGATGTTGCAATGGTCGATTGAGGCAGAGTACGAGGTGAACTAGGCCCAGACTGAGAAGCTACAGAAGGTGCAGAAGTTTGAACAGTAGACTGGACAGGTTGCTGGAGTGAACCAGAAACCAAGGGTTGTCCAATTTGAGATGAAAACTTCACATTCGGTTGCAAGACCTTTTGGGATTGAGATGGATCCCACACTACATTCATTCCAGGGTATGGACCCATAACAGGTGGAGAATATTGAGGACCATAACCGGGTTGAGGGTAGGGTTGATAATTCAACGATATATTTATAGATCCTTGAACATATGATTGACCAGAAGGTGGTTAGTAACCTTGGGTTGGGTACTGACCTTGGGGTTGATAACCCTGAGGCACGTACTGATATTGGGGTTGACCTTGAGGTACATAATGATACTGGGTTGACCTTGAGGAACGTACTATCCCATAGGTATGTACTGTCCTTGAGGTTGCCCCCTAGGCACAAACTAGGTACCTTGAGGTTGCCCCCCAGGCACAAACTGGGTACCTTGAGGTTGCCCCCCAGGCGATACTTGAGGATTTTGAGGCTGCCCCCTAGGCGGTGACTGGCCACCTTGAGGTTGAGGATTGGGAATAGTACCCAACATCATGAGAATATCTTCTACACTCAACGGCTTAGTACCATTATTTCCAGTTAATAACCCTTGTTCAATAGGTTGAGGAGATGCTCCCGAAAAAGTACCAGAAATTGACTGATACCCAGCGGGAACAGAAGGACCGTCGTACAAAAAGGCTTCCAGAGATTGAGAAAACATGGACGACTATCTCTACACATTTAATGGAGGATAGTACCCTCTAGGTGTTGGGTGATAAGAAATACGAGGTGGTGAAAAACTTAGTCTTGGGTTTTCCAAAAAATTAGTCAATGAAAGATACCAAGCATTGCTCCTAGGTGGACTGTAAAAGATTGGTTCACGCTCCCTAAGCTCTATAATAGGTTGATTTTCATGGATAGGGATGCCTTCTTCTTTTTCCAGAATAGCAAATTCTTCAATAGCTATTAGTCCAGAAGGAAGATTTTGGGTAATTATTCTTTCTACCCTAGGTGAACTAGGACCACTAGAAACTGGAGAGGCAAACCCTGATATTGGAGTAGTAGCAATTTCAGATTCGGGTTCAGATATTTCAAGTTCTTCACCTATATCACTAGTAGATGAAACACTACCAGTAACTTCCGAAACAGACACAGACTATGCACTATAATTTGTTATTAAAGCTGAAAAATCAAGATATACCACCAAAGAAGACTCTCCTTTTTCAAGTGATCCAACTCTTCTGTCTCTAGGAGTTACCAGGGCCCGTAGTCCTTCAGGCTAGCTTGGTGAAAACTCAGGAGGTTGGCCCCGAATTCTATGGGACTTCCTCGGTAATTCAGCCACGGTTAAAAATATTAACTACCTCACACGAAAACAAAGTAAAATCTCAATGAAAACCACCTAAAGTCTCTAAAGAACCAAACAAATTGAATCACACACCTAAGGAATCTAGGAGATCAAACCACACACAAACAGTAACTTTCCGTACTGAAAACACTAGTTGGTGATGAAATCCAACGTCGCAGAGTTCAATACAGAAATAGCGGTTGGAACAGTTACCCTGGCAATCTGCTTAATGAATAGACTGGCACACATTTTCTCCACTAAACCGTCTCGAGTGAAGAGAACCCCCCAGAAAATCCAAGTGAGTCCAGCCGACATCTGCTCCAAGTACAGTGGGATCTTCCCACCACCGTCACCTTAGGAAGAATCCTATAGAATATGGTCACTATGGTTACCAACGGAAACAAATATACCTGGGGGAATAGTCTACGATCCGATATGCACGCAAGGGAAGAGTAGCAAGCTCAATCCCCTTGAAGGCTCCTTGACATAATCCAAGGTTTACCAACAATTGACCCCAGGCTCCTCAACAATGGCTAATCCGAGGTTTACCGTTTTTAATACGTGAATATCTAGCATCGTTCCCAATGAGGAAGGATTGATTCCCACACTGGTTCGAACCCGATCTCGTGCTTCTCCTTTAAGAGGAGCTTTCCCAGAGCATAGATGCAACAATTGGATTTCTCTCCTACCGCAAGATACACCTACTTGTTTGTTTCACTGTCTTGGAGAGTTAATTACTCCCTACTCCAAGACACTAGCCTAAGCTATGTTGGTGTAATAAAGCCCTAGAAATAAAAAGATTTACTAGATTGATTTTACTTTAAGCGTTATTTTTATTGGTTTTTGATTAAGTCAAGAAGTGTGGAGATGAAACCCGTGGTGTGAAGACTCGACTCGAAATCACTAAAAAATGCACTTAAGATGATTAAACAATCCTTTCTCTTCAATGAACTTCTAGATAGGAAAGAGTTGGAGAATGCAAATGCGTGTAAACACAAATATTTCTTAACAAACAAATTAAAAGAAGAGTTTTTGTTCCAATGCACTCAAAACGAGACAACTAATTATTTTCACAAAAATTTCCCTTTTCTTTCAAATGCTCAAATACTACAAAAACAAACTTTTTTCAAAAGAGATTTTTGTATTTTTTAAAAACACTCAAAACTATGAATAAAGCAAATCTTGAGATCTACAAACTATAAAAAACTATTTGAAGTAAAAGCTTACAAGATGTCTTTTTCAAGGATTTTTTACTTGGGGATAAGCAAACCAAGGACTAACTTGTCCAGAATCACAAATCAGTCAAAAAACAAATGATGTTTTGTTTTCTTTTGGAAAAACTGAAATCCAAACTTTTAACACAAGCTTTTTTCGAAGTTTCGCAAAGAGAAAACACAAGATGGATTCCTCAACAAAGGTAGATTTTGCAAATGGTCAGACCCATAAGAAGGCCAGTAAAAACCAAGGTGATCTGAGTCTTCTATAGCTTCTAAGCTCTGAGCTACTACACGACCAAAATGAAAATCAAGACCGGCAACCAAAACTTCTAGGAATTTCACCTAAAACCCTAACACCACTGGAATTAAACCAAGGAAAGTTTTTAACAAGTCACATGCAGGTCTGGGCAGAGGATAACAACATCTAAACAAATACTAAACTAATTGAAAAAGCAATATTTAAGTTTTTCAAAATTTTAGCAGGGTCCGCAGGCCCAGAGTTCACACAGGTGCGTGCACGCTCTGTGTGCAAAGCAAACATGCGTACAAGTATGCACTGTGTTACAAGCACAAGGTGCAGGCTTCTCCTAAAGTTATGAAAATAAAAAATAATCCTAGATCTACTAAATCCACCCAATTCCACACACAACAAGCCAAAAACAGAAACAAAAACACAAGTTTCTCAGGTCAAAGTAAAAACAAGGAAAACAATCAAGTCCCTAGTATGGTCGCCATTTTGTCACACGGAATGAGTCGAGGTTGCGGGCAAGATCGACCTCCCTAGTATCTAAAGATATCTAGTGACAAGCAAGCCAATCAAAAACTATCTTTCTCTAAATATGCAATTAAAAACAAAGGTAAACAAGTGTTTTAGGCCTACCTTGGGTCTAATGCAAGTTTGTGGAAGCCTCGCTCCCTTGCTCCAAATGAGTTTCCTTGAAGTAACTCTGCAAACACAAACAAGAAAACAAATTAAATAGCACCTGGATAGCCAATATCATAAAGCATATGCATCATAACGATTAAGAAGATTATGAAGCAAACCACATAAGACAATTTGTTGAGAAAAATGAATCTGATTTTATTAATTCAAATCAAAGAAGAACTTTACAACCTGTGCCTTGATGCTGTACAAGCTCCTCCCAGGATCCGACAAGAAGTCTCCTCTACTTTGAAAAGTTTCCCTCACTTCCCAATGAAGCCAAAAGGTATGTGATCTCTCCTCTCAAGCTTAACTAGGAAGTCCCAATTCCATCAGCATTTACCCTTAAAAATGTTCAGCTTCTAACCTCTCCAGTAACTGACCCAATGGCTTAATTTATAGTGCAATGGAGGGAAGTTACTAGGTCCTCCTTCAAAGGCATAAAGAGCTCCTTCAAAGGGATAGCTCCTCCTATCAAGGGATTAGCTCCTTCTCTTTTGGGATGCATGAACCACTTTGGAGCAAACAATCCACGTCAAAATTCCTTCTAGAATCATCTAGAATTAACCCAAAGTGAGTTTTTTAAAATAAACTTGCACCTTTTTTACTTTTACAGGGGTACGCACCCACCCCTTTACAGACAGAACGTGCAGATACGCAGGTAATATGAACAAAGGGTGCGGGTCCGCAGGCAAAAGTGAGAGAAAATGCAGAACCAGAGCTTTATTGATTTTTAATGTCTTTCTCTCATGCGCAAAGCTTGACATGAAGAGCTAAGGTTTGAGACTTGCTTAGGAGGATAATATAAGTGATGATAGACCCATACTGACTGCAAATAGTCATGGTGATGATATTTTTGTGTAACAAAGGGTCTGCAAGTCTAAATGCACCCTGCAAAAAGAAAATATGTTAGATTAGAAACAAAGGGTAGGTAGATTGAAAGAATAATAAAAGGGAAAAGGAAAAGAAAATTTCCTTTTAATGTCTTATTCAATATTTCATGTATTTTTTCCTAATGTGAAAAAAAGAATTAATTAAAGGTAGGGGTGTAATAAAATACTCCTAAGGTTTCATATACTATGTCCCCATTCCATTTCTTTTTCCAATTCCCACCATCCACATGCCCATCATATCCTTGGTTATACACCCCTCACCGTTCACCACTCCCATCGCTCCAGGACACCACTACGTCCCATCCACCTACACCTACATTCCTGCTCTATACCTGTTGCACATTCAATTCATTAAACCATTATCCAACAGACCCGAACCACTTCATGCCACTTCAACAAGAACTCTGCGAAAATTACAAATGCATCATCTCTCACCCATTTACAGAATTTTGATATGTCTTCTTTGTGTAGAAGGTGAAGTGAAAAATTGCTGAGACATATATCGAGAAGCATTTGACATAGTGAATTATCAACACAATAGCAGAAAACTACAATTGTATGCATTTAGCAGGCGTCCCCCTTCTTGAATCCCGTTTTCTGCTCATTCCCTTTCTGTTTTCCCTCTCTGAGTTCCCTCTTCTTCTCATTCCTTTTCCTAATTCTATTTCACCTACAAATCCAAAGACAGTCCGAGTTTAAAATCTCCAGAAGATAGCCATGCCACCGAAGAAGAAAGAATAGGAGTTGTTCAATCCAATGCTGCACCCACCAATGGACTTGGACCATATTCCACTTACAGATAGAGATTTCAGATACATGAGACAATGTCAAAATTTGATCTCTTCGACATCTACTATTAGTGGGAGGACAAATCCATTGATGAAATGGATGATATAGGACTCTGGGATACAAAATTTTATTTCTACATTTTTCCCAAAACCCATAGCTGCCTAGAATTGATTAGAAAATGCCAGTCCTGCTATAACCCACAACAAAGAGGGATAGTAGCCCTTGCAGGAGAAATATTGTTCACCATTGATGCCAAATCCATAATGCAGATGATGCAAGCTCCTGTCATCGAAGGAACCAATCCTTTTTCCCATGAAATCCTCAATGAAATGTACTAGAAGTTAGACTTTGCTAAAAGAGCTAAAACCCTAGAACTTTTCGTGACTGAAGAGACCCCACTGCCTAGAAAAAATCCCCCATATCCATCCTTTGCTTTCCTTGATAGAACCAGGCATACATTCATTGTGCTTTCATATCTGCTAGGGTATTATTCAAATAAGTGGATTGATGAGTCCATAATAGGTTTCGTGTCCATATTGTCTTCAGAGTCAAAGCCCTCTATCTTGTTTAATTTTAGTCAATTCTTGGCAGATGCCATCCATTAACAATTCATAATTTTTTCTACTAAAGAAGTGTTTCAGTATTCTTCAGTACTGGTTTATATGTTCGTTTATTTTCAGGCAGACAGGTTTCAGTTTGTGATGAACAAGCTAAATGAAGAAGGTGAACCTCAGTTTGTCATCTTCTGGAAAACATTCTTTATGAAAGAGCAAAGGGACTTCACATACAAAAAAGTCATAGAGATGTTTGTCCATCTAGATATGAGTGTCGTCATTAGTACAGAAGAACCCATAATCAGTGAAGAAATTAAAAGAATTATGCAGTTGACTAACCAAGCTAGAACATGAGATTGGTATCTATACCAAAATTACATAGAATTAAGGATATATGGATGTGATTTTTCCCCTTATAAGCTACCAAACTTCCTCCCCATGAGGATCTTTGCAATAGATTATATCAGGCAGATGATCAATGTAGATGAAGTACATTTTGTAGTAGCAAAGAAGAAATCTCAATTCAGGATCAAATCCCAGATTGGTCCTTTTCTTTGCAACAGCAGGGCAGGAGGTGAGGAAGCTGATAAGAAGTTGAAATAAATTAATTCCACCCACAATTTCACATGGTCCTATGACTCATGGGGTATCATCTCCAAGAAATGGGTGGAAAACAAGCCAACACCTTATATTCACACTCACAGGCCTGAAATAGAAAAAATCATGAACCAAACAGAGTGGATTCCTAAAACCTTGCAAGAGGCTAAGGTGCAAATACTTTCGTCTTCAATTGCATAGACTCCTAGGCAACAATAAAATAAGAGTACATGGGACACACCAAAAAATGACAAGGAACAAGAAAAAGAAGCAATTGGGAAAAGACAAAGAGAAGATCAGTCACCAAGGGTTGATACTTCTATAAAGGAGTTCAAGCTAAATTCTAGGAAAAGGGCAAGGGTTTGTATGGACATGGACCTAGGTAAAGTATCACCACAACAAATAGTTATCAACCTCAATAATATTCTTGGTTCATCTCCAGCAGGAGGTCAATCTTTTTGCTATGACACTGATCTCAGAAAGGCAACAAACTCTTCAAATTCCCACATCTACCAATGTAATAGGAGAAAACGAGACCACTTTTTATACTTTCAGAGAGATAAATATTAGAAATGAAATGTTGAAAAAGAGTGTGTATGCTTAGTTTTGGAAGCAAAGTTCTACCTCCCAAGGAAGACTTCTATCAGCTTTCAATTCAGAGAAATGGAAAATGCATGTGGCATTCCTTGAGACACCAACAACAGAACCTAAAACTTCAGCTGATTATAAACAAACTTCCTTTGAGTTTGATGCTAGAAATTTTCATCGTATTGATCAACTAGAAATTCATAAGCAAACTGGTGAGATGATCTCCTCCACTCTAACAAGTACCTCTATGATTTTGTTCAAAATGCAAGTGGCTTTATCAAATTCCCAATCTCAGCAGAAGATGGAAAATATTTCATCTCAATCAAAAGATAACAGAATTAAGTCCTTGGAAGATTTAGTGGTGAAAATTGGGTATGATCCATTAGATGTGAAAGTAGTAGAAGAGATTATTAAAAAGAAGGAGGTTGATATAGCAGCCTTGAGAAAACAACTCAAAATGTCTGCAACACAGGATCCTTTGACTAAAGAAATAGAGGAAATGGAGAGTCAGAAGGGAGAAATGATGAAACTGATAATGGAGTAGTCACTCCAAATAAAAAAAATGGAAACATAGATGGAGAAGATGGCATGGGAAAAGGAGAAAGCAGCACAATTGACCACCACCACTATAGAGGTTGTCCTTGTTACAACTATTCCCACAACTACTCCAGAAACTACCAATACAGGGACACGAAGAAGTGAAAAACAACTAACCAATTCTATGGAGAGCACGAACCTTCAAATAGAAGAAATCAAGAGATTAAAAACTCAATTCAAAATTTTGAAGGGCCAGATTAAAAGAGTTGAGAGTGCACATTCAGTAGAAATGAAGAGGGCACGAACATTAATTGAAAAATTGCATAAATCTAAAAAGGAGTCATCAATTGGTAACACTCTGGGAAGGGTAAAGGAAATCATCTGGAACAATATCATTGGGCATATGAATGACATTTAGCCCAACATCCAAATCATATTTGAGTAGAAGGAGATAGTTTAAAGGCTAAAGAGGTTATTTCAACCACTACCCTAGAGTTGGGAGACATGCCAGCAACAACCAACAGAATCATAAAATTTCTAAATTCAAAGAATAGGTATGAGCTAGAAGAGTTGGGAGGAGGAGACATAATAGAAACTATCCTACAGGTGAAGAAGGTATTGACAAAAAAGAACTTGACTATACAACTTGAGGAGAAATGCTAGAATTTGGAGCTGACAGTAAATAGATTTTTCAACAGAATTGAAACTTTGACACAAAAAGGTCTCCCTTCTCTATTTGTTATTAATGATAAGCTCGTGACCAGAGAATATTATGTCAAGAGGCTAAAAGACATCACAAAGGATGTTGTCAATCTCTCCAATATCAGAAATAACATGATAGGAAAAGAAATGATGAATGCGATCATTAATCCAATTTTCATTGAACATGAAATAAAACATGTTTTCACAGTGAAGCCCACTTTTGCATGGTACACATAAACAGATGAGATATACCATAGGTCGATTAAGGTTAAAATCCCAGACGAAGAAGAGTGGAGTGAAATATGTGACTAGCTCACGTAGTTACCTGGGGGTTAGAGGGGGTGAGGTCGCAGGGGGTTTGAGGTGTACCCATAACCCCACTTTATGGGGTCTGGGGCAGCGCCCCATAAAATTTTGGTTATGGACCCTATGTTAGGTTGGGCGAACCCACCTATGGTTTTGTGCATGACTTTCACACATGTTTTTGGACGCGATGGTTTTTGGTCCATGGTTTTGGACACAATGGGTTTTTGGTCCATGGTATTAGATGCTTCGGCATGTATAAATATGTATTATAACATTGAAAGGAACATAATGAAAAATCACGTTGGTAGTCCCAGTTTTGGGATCTAGGGGAAAATCTCTATGTATATGTGTTTTATGTGTTATGCTCTCACATTGTTTATTTCCTGTGTTTTAGAATTCGTATGCAGGTAATTTTTGTATGGGGTTAAAACCTACATTTGGTATCAGAGTTGTTTTGGCTTCAAGGGGATGCCTTTGTCGCTGAGGGGTTTTGTTCGGGCCTGTGGTAGACCCTGTTTAGTGGGAGATCAACGAGACCGATTCTAGTGGTGAAAGAAGATGGCGAGGAGTGGAAAGATAAACATAAAGAAATTTAATGGTCAAAGTTTTGAGTTGTGGAAACTCAAGATGGAGGATTTGTTGGTGGATAGAGATCAATGGATCGCTGTAGATCTGGATACTAAACCAACAGGATTTTCCGATGAAGAATGGAAGAAGTTGGATTGGGAGGCAAAGAGTACAATACGATTGTGTGTCTCAAATTCAGTATTGTTGAATTTATCAGGGGAAGCTACGGCGAAGGCTTTATGGGACAAGTTAGGGACTTTGTACCAATCTAAGTCTCTGGTGAATGAACTGTTCCTGCGGAAAAAGTTGTATAACCTGAGGATTAAAGATGGATACTCGGTGACAGAGCATCTGAACACATTTAATATTGTGGTAAGTCAGTTAGCATCTGTTGATATTAAAAGTTCAGATGAAGATAAGTGCATTAGTTTCTTGTGCTACCTACCAGATTCGTGGGATAGTCTGGTTATTGCAATAGGTAGCAATGCAACTACCTTACAGTTTGATGAAATAGTTTCACCCTTGCTGACGGAGGAGATGAGACGGAAAAATATGGAGAGTCATGATGGTGATGCCTTGTCTGTACAAAAATAAGTCATCGAGTGCGAGATCTAAATCTAGAGGGAGATCTAAATCTCTAGGAAAACCTGTAAAGATGGTGTGCTGGAAATGTGTGAAAGGAAGGGCACTACAAAAGGGACTGTAAATCTAAAGCTCCTGATAAAGGAAAGGGATCTGATGATGCCCCTTCTACAGAGGTGAAAACCACCTTATATGAAGGTGGGGATGTGTACTTGGCATCTTCAAGTACACATGTAGATTATGAGGCATGGTTGATTGACTTAGGTGCATCCTTCACTTCATTCCCCATAGAGAGTGGTTCTGCGAGTATGAGAAATACGATTGTGGTGATGTCTTCTTAGGGGATGATAGGAAGGCTAGAATCATTGGTAATGGAAAAGTAAAGTTGAAGTTGCAAGGTGGAAGAGTTAGAACATTTCTGGGTGTTCTACATATCCCTGCATTAGCCAGAAATCTGATCTCTGTAAGCAAGATGGATGATGCAGGTGTAAAAATAGTGTTCGAGAAGGATACCTGCAAAATGGTTTGAGGAGCACTGGTATTGATGCGGGGAGTTCGAATTGGAACTCTGTACAAGCTGCAAGGTAGCACTGTTATTGATGGGTGCAACAGTTCTTTGGTTCCTGAAAGTGGAGCAGAAAATCTAGTGGTCTCTGGAGAGAAGACCATGTTGTGGCATCAAAGGCTTGGACATATTGGAGAGAAGGGCCTTCGAATACTTCATGGTAAAGGTATGGTAGAAGGTATGAGTAATAGCTCTCTGGATTTTGATTTTTGTGAAAATTGTGTATATGGGAAGCAGAATCGGGTGAGTTTCCCCTCTGGTGGTAAGAGGACGAAACAGATATTAGAGCTTGAGCACAGTGATGTGTTTGGACCTGTGAAAGTTCCATTACTGGGTAAGTCTATGTACTATGTATCATTTATAGATGACTT
>APFE031682059.1:41878-77705 GCA_000404065.3 Pinus taeda | reverse complement strand
TGTTATGGGAAAAGGGGAGGTAAAAATATTTACAAAGCAAGGAGAAAGGAAAACCATAACAGATGTCTATTATGTCCCCGGAATGAGATGTAACCTCTTGAGTATTGGACAGCTTGTTCAAAAGGGATACGATGTTTACTTTGTGAATGATGTGTGTACCATCATGGATATAGCACCCAGCAAACGATGCATTGTTGAAGTGAAGATGACAAGGAATAGGATGTTCCCTCTCAGGATCAGGGCAGATTTGAAAAACAAAAATGAAATTGCAGCAGTTACTCAAGAGGCCTTCCAAATCGTGCTAAAGGATGAAAATTGGTTGTGGCACTTGAGATTTGGACATCTCAATTTTGGAGGTCTAAACTTGTTAAGCAGAAAAGGAATGGTGAAAGGATTACCATTGATAGAGAAACCGGACAGCCTATGTGAAGGTTGCATTTTGGGGAAACAACATAGAGAAAGTTTTTCATCAGGTAAAAGCATAAGGGCAAAGGCACCCTTAGAGATCATCCACTCAGATTTATGTGGACCGATATGCAAACTCCATCACTAGCAGGCAGCCAATATTTTCTAACTTTCATTGATGATTTTACTAGAAAAACTTGGGTATATTTCCTTAAGAACAAAAGTAAAGTGTTTGAAAAATTCCGAAATTTCAAATCACTTGTAGAGAACCAAAGCGGGCTGCATGTCAAAGTCTTGAGAACTGACAGAGGAGGTGAGTATATCTCCAAATAATTCCTACGGTTTTGTAGAGAAAATGGAATTCATAAGCAAGTTATAGCTAGGTACACCCCACAGCAAAATGGAGTTGCTGAAAGGAAGAACATGACCATCATGGATATGGCGAGGAGCATGTTGAAGGCAAAGCATTTGCCAAATGAGTATTGGGCTGAAGCTATAAATTGTGCAGCATATATTTTGAATAGGTGTCCTACAAAAGCAGTGATGAATAGAGTGCCTGAAGAAGCATGGAGTGGGAGAAAGCAAGGAGTCACCCACATGAAAGTTTTTGGATGTGTGGCTTATGCACACATTCCAGATCAGCTAAGGAAGAAGTTGGACAGCAAAGGGGAAAAATGTATCTTCATTGGATACAGTGAGGAATCCAAAGCTTACAAATTGTATATCCCATCTACCAAGAAGTTTTTTGTGAGCAGAGATGTTCAATTTATTGAGGAGGAAGCTTAGGATGGAAGCATAGAGAAAACAATAAATGTTAAGAATTGTTTGTCTCATGATGAAGATGATGAGGAGATGGTTGAAATACATCCCCAAACAACAGCACCAACACAAGGGCAGCAAGCAACACCCTTGAGAAGAAATAAGAGTGCTTCTCCAAGCACACCACAAGGAGGAAATTCAAGTGCATCTTCAAGCACTTGCACACCAAATGAAAGAGGTAAAAAGTTTATATACTTAAGTGACATTTATGATGAAGGAATGAATTCCTTATTTGCCTTGTATTGTCATGTTGATGACCCTATTCATTTCGAAGAAACAATTAAAGATAAGAAATGGATAGAAGTTATGAATGAGGAAATGAATGCCATAGAAAAAACAAAACATGGGAGTTGGTTGAGCTACCAAAAGGTAAGGAAGTCATTGGAGTTAAATGGGTCTATAAGACCAAGTGAAATGCTGAAGGCAAGATAGAAAGACACAAGGCAAGGCTGGTTGTCAAGGGATACAAGCAACAGTATGGGAGAGATTATGAGGAGACTTTCGCACCGGTTGCAAGAATGGAAACTGTGAGAGCAGTGTTATCCATAGCAGCACAAAACAAGTGGAAAGTTTACCAAATGGACGCGAAGTCAGCATTTCCTAAATGGAGTGTTAATGGAAGAGGTTTATATTGAGCAACCTCTAGGCTATGAGAAGAAAGGCGAATAGCACAAAGTGTGCAAATTGAAGAAATCTCTTTATGGGCTGAAGCAAGCGCCAAGAGCATGGTACAGCAGGATAGATTCCTACCTACATGAAAATGGATTTGACAAATGTGAGGGAGAACCCACCCTCTACATCAAAGAAAAGGATGGTAAAATTTTAATTGTTGTGTTGTATGTTGATGATGTTATTTTTACAGGTAATGATGACTACGTCATTGAAAATTTCAGATTAGTCATGAAAGAGGAATTTGAAATGACTGACATGGGTCTGCTGAGATACTTCTTAGGAATAGAAGTAGATCAAAATGAAAATGGAATTTTTATCTCTCAAGCAAGATATGTAAATGAAGTGTTGGGTAGATTTAATATGCAAGAGTGCAAGGCAGCGATCACTCCCACGGTAATGGGATTAAAACTCAGCAAAGAGGACAGCAGCAAGGATTTTGATCCTAGCTTATACAAGAGCATACTTGGCAGCCTTATGTATTTAACTGCAACTAGGCCTGACATAATGTTTGTTGTTAGTTTAATTTCCAGATTCATGGAGAGGCCAAAGGAAGTACATTGGCAGGCAACAAAAAGAATTTTGAGGTATGTCAAAGGTACTAAAATGCTTGGAATTTTATATACTATTTCAGAATGTTCAGATTTAATTGGATATACTGATAGCGATTGGGCTGGAAGTGGAGATGATCGGAAAAGCACTTTCAGTTATGTTTTTCACATGGGTTCAAGAGCCATTTCATGGGCTTCTAAGAAACAGCCTATCGCGGCGTTGTCTACAACAGAGGCAGAATACGTGGCAGCAACAGCAGCAGCATGTCAAGCAGTTTGGATGAGAATAATGTTAAGGAGCTTAGGCCAAGAGCAAGCAAAAGCAACAATGATTTTTTGTGACAATAGCTCAGCTATTGCATTATCAAAGAATTCAGTGTTTCATAAGAGAACGAAACAAATTGACACAAGGTTTCATTACATCAGAGAATAGGTGAATAATGGAGAAATCAGTTTACAACATTGCAGAACTCAGGAACAGGTAGCAGACATTTTGACAAAGCCATTGGACTAGAAAAGCTTCAAATTTTTGAGAAAGTGTTTGGGTATGACTAAATGCCCAGCAGTTGAAATTAAAGGGGAGTGTTGAAAATGTAATTTCAACTGCGCAATGGTTGACCCGTGCAGCAGCATGGAAACATCGACGATGAGCAATCGCCGATATCGCATCGACGGAATGGCAGTGGAGGACTTACAAAGAGGCATTTTTGTTTGCGATGAGCGATCGCCGATATCGCTATCGGCGAAACCAAAGGAGCGAGACATTTGTATAAGGCATGCATCCGACCCAATGGATCAGACCCGATAGTATTATAAATGGTTTTTTGATAAATTTTCAAGTCCGTGCACAGGGAAATTTCCAATGTATTTTATGCATTTTTCGTTATATAACAAAATATAAGAAATAGCAAAGGATTGGTTGTATCGGCCCAAATCGTGATCGGCATATCGCAATCAGGGAAACCAATGGAGCATGGAATTTACATATATGAGTGCCGACAGCGATGAAACCCGGACCCGATGGGTTCCCAAAGCCAAATTGTATATTGGTTGAAGTACAAGCCTCCAAAATGAATTCAACGTGAAGTAAAAGTTTCATTTACCGCCAGTTTTGTCAGTAAAACAGTAAATGTAATTTACTATGGGTTGGTAAGTTTTGGTGAAGTTTTTAATTTTATCATTTTCTATCAGCGGGAGTATGGGCACAAGTAAAAGTTGGTAAAACCACTTAAATTTTATTGTTTTTATTTTACGGCAGCATGGCAAGTAAAAAACGTGAAGTAATTTTCTTTTGGTTGTCATATATATGTAATGTTTTTTTTGGTTGACTATGTAATCGAAAAAGGGAGGCAAAAAACGTGACGTAATTTTCTTTTGGTTGTCATATATATGTAATGTTTTTTTTGGTTGACTATGTAATCGAAAAAGGGAGGCACAGCAGTGCGTATGTAAAGTTCTGAATATGCAAAAGGAAGCACGCACGCAACGTGAGAAAAATCTATGTGTAATTTCCACACAGCAGTGAAATGTTATTGGTGAATCCCTTTGTGAGAGAGGAAGATCATAATCTGTAACAACAACTTTTTTTATTAATGAATAGAAATCCTTGGTGTGTGAAAACTCTGTCCGCTGCTCAGAAATTTTATTTGTTTCCGTTGTGTTAAAGATCCTGTGGCAAAACAGAGCATTGTCTCTGTGTGCAGTTTATGTTGTGTTTTTGGGATTTTGACAGGAAAATTTCCCAACAAGTTAATCACGGGGACTTGGTAAAGCAAGTCAGTTCAATGTTGATTTGTCCATATAATTTTCATTCAAGCAGCATCCGCTATTGTGATCCATTTTCTTTCACAGATGGATATTTAGCTTTTTGACATGCAAATCAACAATATTAAGATCATGTGATGATGTTTCAATTATTTTTGCTTAGTTCTTTAGATTGTATGAGGTGCTCACATGAATCGTTTCGTCAACATTTTTTAAAATTCGTTTCATAAGTAACCCCTTGTGCTATCATTACCAAAGTTTTGAGCATAAATTCACGCTTTGTTACAAGCTAAACTCAGCATGCATTACACATAAATTAGGCCTTTCTTTTATCATTTTAATTTATTTTATGACATTTATGGCTATCATCTACGTTGATGCAAATACTACACATTCATAAAATTTCTAATCAAAATAGTTGGCTTACCAGATATCATCTAAGTTTCCTTTTAGCATTTCCCAAAGGTATTTGGAGGGAGGAAATGTTAAAGGTTAGGGCAGCAAGAGATGAAGGAAAAAGAGCATGGATTTATAAAAGTAAAGTTGTGATAGCGCGATTTGGACCTCCTTCCAAAACAGAGTAGCAAGATGGTAATAAAGAAGAGGCAACAAACTCTTCAACAAAAACTAGGAAGTAATGTCAGTATGGGAAAGCAAAGACAAAGACTCATTTGTGAGTCTTGTATGTTAAAATAAATTACAATCAAGTCATACCTAGGTTTCTTTAAGATTAGTTTGTTTGAACTGCAGAGGTTACCCATGGAGACGAGGACCTGGGTTAGGGCATATTGCAAAAGATAGAGACACAATTTGCCTCATAAAAACACATGAGCATGAAGGGTGCAAGACACCTTTGTTTGAAAGATACTGGAAGATGGTAGTGTGGAACAAGGCAACGGGGAATGGAAAAGGGCACGAGGGTATCATGGTATTAGTGAAGGAAAAATAAGGATGTCTCATTCAGTCATAAAAGCAGGACTCAAATAAACAATTCATTTGGTTTAAAATATCTGAAAATGGAAATCACATCAGAGTTGCAGCAAGTTATTTTGCACCCCAAGTTTCAAAAATCTACAAAAGTAGAGAGTTTGACCACAAAGATCCCTTTACAGTCTTAAAAGTAGATATTGCAACATATTCTCAGCTAGGTAAAGTCCTTATAGTGGGTGATTTCAATGCTAGCATTCCAAGTGAGCAAGCTAGCATTCTTTATTGCAAAAAACATTGTGACCCTATTTGGCTTACAGAAGAGAGTAATCATCAGTGGGAAAGAATTTCAGAGGACAAGGGTTACAATCTCTTTGGTCAACAATTACTTACTCTATGTGGAGCCTTCGATTTAGTGATTTGTAATGGCTTGACTAGATGGGCAAAGTCTGGTAATTTCATTTGCAATACTTACAATGGAGTAAGTGTAGTAGATTATGTAATTTTCTTGCATGGTTTGTGTGAGAAAATGGAGGAATTTTTTATTGGAGATCCACTTTGGGACTTAAAATCAGATTACAAGCCAATTTATTTAAGTTTCTCTTGTATTGGAAAGAAGCAATTAGAGTAAAAAATTCTGTGTGTTCAACAAAATCCCCAAAGGGCAAAATTCTTTTGACTCCAGAAAATTGTAATGCCTTCAGAATGACACTAGAGAGGTTCTCGATAAGGACAAAATTCGAATTCATTGTTGTCATAGTCATGAATTAACAGATTTAATTCAAAGGGCACTTGCAGAGTGCAAAAGAGCAAAAATTAAGAAGTCTGAAACAAATTGATTTCCAGTTAATGCTTAGTTTGACGAGGAATTCAAAAAAGGCAAGGAGAATGTAGAAAGAGTCAAACAATGATAACATAAATCTCAAAGCTTACAAGTAGATATTAAGAAATAAATAGGTCGATTTCATGGTTTCGAGGAGGGACAAACTAATCTTCCTTGGGAAAAATAATCCCAAATTATTTTGGAAAGAGCTTCAACCGAGAAATATGCAAACCGAAAATAGTATTACAGTTTCCAAATGGTTTGACTATGTAAAATAAATCTATGAGCAGGATCCCAAGGTTGATCGTCCCCCCTTAGTCAACACTGATACTGAACTCTTCACGGTGCAAGAGGTAGAGATGGGTATCAAGAAGTTGGGTGTTGGAAAAACAAAAGACTTAGCTGAACTCCAAGGAGAGTATCTAAAGAGGGGCTCAAAGATTCTTGCACCTCATATTACAAAAAAATTCAACAACATCGTACAACAGGGGTTTCCCACAAATTGGACAACTAGTCTGGCAATACCTCTTTTCAAAAGTGATAACGTCAATAATCTCTCCAATTATAGGAACCTAATGATAAACCCTTTGTTTTCAAACTTATTTGGAAGTATGCTAGAAAATAAAATCAGCAAGTGGGCAAAAGAAAGAGTTAAGCATGCTAAAGGGCAAGCAGAGTTTAGACCTAAACATTCCACGGTTGAACATTGTATAACTTTAAGGCACGTCATTGAAAATGTTTGGGAGAAAAAGGAAGAAGTATTTTGTTGCTTTGTTGATTTCAGAAAAGTGTTTGACACAGTTCCTAGGGATAAGCTTTGGCACAGAATGGAGGAACTTGGGGTTCCTAAACATTTCAGAACAGTTGTGCATAGGCTGTATGAAGAGGTGAAAATCAAAATTATAACTTCACGAGGCATTTTTGAAAGTTTTAGAAGCGATATCGGGGTCAAGCAAGGTTTCCCACTGTCTCCTACCCTTTTTGGTTTATATATTGACAATCTTGAGGAGTAGTTAAATTTGCAAGGGGGTGATGGTGTCTATCTGGGCAAGTTTGTTATAAAGCTTTTTTTGTATGCAGATGACCTTATTTTGATTGCTAAATCTACTCTTGGTTTGCAAAAGGACTTACTATCCCTTGAGCATTTTTGTACAAGGGTGGAGATGCAAGTCAACAAAACGAAAGTAGTAGTTTTCTCTATAAAAAAAACATAACCAGCGTAAGTTCTACTTTGAAGGCAACATTCGGAAAGAAGTTGTGGATTACAAATACCTCAGAAATGACTTCAATAAAAATCTAAGCTAGGATGGTTGTAACAAGAAAAGAACTTTGGGGGGTTGGAAAGCATTTTATGCTTTTCAAAATAGGTGTAGAGAGGCAAATTTATGGGACTGGAAAACCACTCAAACTTTTTTTGGGCTTCTAGTGATTCTCTATGGTTGTGAATTGTAGGCAAGTAGTACATTCGACATGTAGTGGAAACAAACTGAGAAAATTCAGAAGTGTTTGACTACAAACAAATTCAAAATTAAAAGTACAGTTCCTTATGCTATCTTGTTAAGTGAAAGAGGGGTTGCTCCTATTAAAGCAATTGTTATGGTGCGAGTCATAAGTTATTTAAGAAAAATTGAGCAAATGGAAGAGAGAAGATGTCCTAAGGTTTTATTTAATGACATATTGTGCAAAAGGGAAAAAACCTTGGATGTGGCAAAATAACAAATGGTTTAGTAAATGGGTTATTTGCTTAAACATGTGTCCCATAAACATTAAAGGGATAAAAGCTTTTGTTATGGATAAGTTCCACAAGCGTACTTGGGATAAGGAGCTAGGGAGAAAGAAAAATTACTATATTGAAGTGTTTAATGCCACTCATAATCATCAACAAAAAGCGTACATAGAGGCCAATATTTCTTAGAGAGCCAAAATTCTTATTGCTCAATTAAGGACTAATCCTCATCAACTTCATTGTGAAACAGGGCACTCGAAAAGGCCAAAAGAAGTATGGGAGGAAAGAGTATGTATTTTTTGTTCTTCTAGAAAAGTGGAAATAGAAAAGGATTTCATTTTAGAATGTGAGACCTTCAAAGACAATAGGGAAAGTTATGCAGATATTCTAGTAGCTAGCTCTTGGGATAATCTATTTAATGAGGGGTTTGTCGAGAAGTTGAGAGTATTTATTGTGAGGTTTCACAGGAAAAGGGTTAAATACATCAACCAGATGAAGAATAAATTTGTCCCATAGGTTATATTTAGCCTCGTGGATGTTAAATACATTTCTTTATTTATTTATTTTGCTACGGTAAGTGGTGTACCCTCATAAAGTGTCTAGAATAATTTTGGAACTATCAAACACACAACCAAAAAATTGACTTACTAGCTTGTTATGTTCAGATTCTTTTCGTTTGCATTTGGTTCGTTTTCTGAATTTTTTTTGGGTCACATTCTTACTTAGTTCAACTGGATTGTTTTTCCATTAGGGTCAAAATCCTTACCCGAGTACTTATTTGTTGAAATATTTATGTCTAAATTATTTTGTAAAATGATATTTTCTAAAGTTTGATTATTCAACTTCTGGTTGTCTAGACTTTGGGAGATCTATGGATTAAGTCTATCAAGGGCTTTTGTAGCTAGCTCAATTTTGTTGTTAAGGGTATCTTGGTACATTGATAATGTTATAATGATGCTTCTAAGTTGTCAGGTATAAAATAATGTTCCACCAATCAATGAGATCTATAACTATCCAACTTTTAGAATAAAACAATGTGAAAATCAATTCCTTACCAAGAAAAGGAAAAAATAAAAAATAATACTTTATCTTTATTTTTTTAAGAGAGATGAAGGGAGAAAGGAGAGGAGGAATAATTCATATTAACCATTCTTTGTCTTGCAATATTTGTATTGTTACAATGGAAAGATATAAGCATTGGACACTAGAATGTACTCCAATAATCTATACACAAAAAAACCAAAAGCACCTTAAGCAAATCTTGAAAAGAAACTGATTAAAACTTGGATGAATAGGAAAATAATATAATAAAAAATATATCAAATGAAGCATTCAAGCAAACATAAAATATGAAATGGGGTTGCAGGGTTTTGGGGTGAAGGAGTAGGGTTGGGTTAGCTAAGCATAACAAGATCTATTAAGTAAAGAAAGAAAAAAATACAAATGGATATAATATGGAAATGAAGTATAAGTGGCTCTCCAATCATTCACCTTCATGAGTTCATAATATTGAACATTCTCTCTTCTCTTCTATAACAAGCATGAAGTGTCTTGGGGCAATGTAGACTCTCTAATTCAAGTAGATAAATGGAAGTAGTGACTCTATCTGAAGTGCATTAACGTAACAATGCAAAATTGATGAAAAATATCAAAATATCATAAATATTTCTAAATATCATAAAAAAATAGAATTGCACACCATGTACACCAATATAAGCACTATTTCAACCTTAGGTTCTTAAAATGATACCCAAAAACACTACATTTCGTCCTCTTTCTATAACTTCTTATGAAAAATCAATCTGATACTTAAAGCGAAATTTATGATGATTTTCCCAAGGTCACCCATTTGGAATGTAATTCAGGGGTCTACAAAAACCCTACTTTCCTCACATTATATCTCCAAAATATAGTGAGACAAGATCTAAAATTTGGGCTCGAGGTTCAACGAGATTTTGTCTCAAATGGGTTTTTTTTTAAGCTTTTGAAACATCGTAGAAAAAAGTTATAGCGAAAATACCACGATGACCTATTTGGAGCAGCGAAACCCTAGAATCCAAAGCTCTGATACCAAATGTTATGAAACTAGCTCACAAAAGATAGAAAGATAGATCAACGCCTTTAGAAATAAGCCTCTTCGAGGGGAAGCTTCCTTTACATTCACAATTGAACCATTCTAGATGATTCAAATGACAAACCTTCATTTCTATATATAGGAGTCTAAGGGGTCACAATATAACCAAAGCCAACCTAACAATAATAATATAAAGGCACAAAAATAATAATAGTGGGATTCTATGGGGCACAATAATAATAATATGGGGACAATAGAGGCACAACAATAACAATAAGGGATACAACGACAATAGTAATGGGGGAATCACTAGTATTATAGGGACCTAACAGTCTTAGGATTTAATGGAAGTCCTTGTCTGAGATTCTAGGATGATGATATCTGAAAATCTAGGGTGTTATAGCTAAACTCTAGTGAAGATAAATTGTCTAGTATGTGTAATATAACAATTTGAAGTCTATTAGATGATTGTTGGAAATGAAAAACTAAGGTTTTTTAGTTAAATCCTAGTAGTGACATTGTCTAGTGTGAAATATAACAATCTGAGATCTATGCATGTAATGATTGTTGAGATTGTTGATATTGGAATTCTGGGGTTTTGGAGTTAAACCTTAGTCGAAGTAGAAATCTCTGATGAATATTGGTTATATGATAATTTGAGATTTGTGAAGAGATTTAAATTTTTGGTTGAGTCTAATGATTGATTGGCAATCTAGGGTTGGAAACTAACCCTACTAATAGTTGGTCATGATAGTGACTTTTGATTGTTCATTGAAAAATCTAGGGGTTTGGAACTAACCCTAGTGGAAGTTGGTCAAGTTAATGGCTAAGCTGAAATTGACTTTGATTGATTCTTTTGTATGAATTCCTAGTGAGAAGTATAGCATATATGTTTTGAAAGGTTGTTACATACTTTGAAGATCTATATTTGTGTGAATGGTTTCTAGGGCTTTCTATATGTTGCAGTAAGGTATGTCATACCTTTGGAAGACATATTGAAACCCTAGATGGAATGAATGTTGTTATGAAGTAGTCTGGCGTGTATAAAGTCCCTAGAAAGATGTTGAAGAGTATATTTCTCGTGTTTGTAAGTTTGGGTATCTGATATGAATAAAGTTGAAATGCTTCCGTGATTTTAGTATGGATAACATCATGCTTCTGTATATTTGGTTGTACTTGCTATTGAAGTTGTTCAGGAACACAGACTTCAACTTGGTGAAGATTCTCGTTGATGTTATAAGCATGATGGGGATGATGATAACTCTGACGAAATGGTTGGAAGCCACAAAAGATTCTTCGATGTCAAAAAGAATAATTTGATCTACTGGAGGAAGCTTGAATAGAAGAGATCTCGCTAATATTAAGAGGGAGTCTGGATAAAGAGGTGCTTCCTGGTTGAGATGGAGTGACAGATATGGTTCTTGCTTCATATGTCATGCACTAGACCAGGACTAACAGTCATAAGTTTGAGTGATGGCCATGAATAGGAAAAAGGAAATTAGAGAATGCATTTTGAAGTTCTTCTGAAAGAAGGAAAGCAGGATCTGATTAAAGAATATTGGGTTGCACATGAAGTAGAAAGAAAACATATGATTGAGGAATCTTCTGTCAAAGATTCGGTTGATAGTCCTACTATGGAAAGTTTTGAAGCAAAATATGTTGTCTATAAGGCCTCGGAGGTTTGTATCTGATTATGTACATGTGAAAGTATATTATTGATTGGGGTTGTGAAATATCTCGAAGAATTTTGATAGCATGTTAGTTACCAATCAGTTTGATTGGTAGAGATTGTTCATTCTTGATCTATTGGATCAAGGGGTATTGAGGCTTTGTGAGTGAAGCATTTCCTAGGGAGACATCAGGGCAGCACTCTATGTTGATGTCAAGAATCCCAAAATTGAAATGTTGGTGTTTTTTATTAAGCTCAGTTTTGGATACACACCTGTATGTTTGGGTTGGTGGTTAGCAAGTAAGCCTGATGGTACCTAGAGAGGTTGAAATCTTGATTCCACCTTAGTCCCACTTGGATATATTTCCTTGGTCGGGAATCTAGTCCATGGCATTTTGGTGTCTAAATTGTTATGTCACTGGCTGTATATATTTCCATGGTCAGGAATCTAGTCCATGGCATTATGGTGCCTAAATTGTTGAGTGACTGGTTGGATAGATTGCACTAGTAAGGAATCTAGTCCATGGCATTGCGATGCCTAAATTGTTGAGTGACTGGTTGGATAGATTGCCCTGGTCAGGAATCTAGTCCATGGCATTGTGGTGCCTAAAGGTTAATCATGGTTGATATAGTTTGATATCTTCCATTGTATATGTACATTATGAATACCTCCTAGTTAAGAGGGAGTGTTGGAAAAAGTAATTATGTTCAGTCTTCAATAATGTACTTGAGTCATATGTAATATACTTGTCAAAAGAATAAAGAAAATTATTATTATTATTATTATTATTATTATTGTGACTTATTAAAGCATGGGTTTCATGCTTGGGTCACCATGGTTTAGGTCAAAGTCCCCATTTGAGGACTTCTAGGATTTATTATGAGTCTATAGAATTATTGTACATTCAAATAGACCCTTCTTGGGCTTTTGAATCATGTAAAAAGGTTTAGTATTGAGTCAAATATGAATTATGGAACCTCCACACGATGTCGGCCTAAGGGAAGATGTTAAATTGGCAACTAGGGCCAAACTCCATGTGGTTCGGCTTATTTATAGCAGCCGACATTTTTATTGGATCCCTCTTGTCGAGAGGTATAGGATTGATCCAAAGATCATCCGATTCCGATAAGTATTTATGGAGATATGAATTTATTTTGTTTATGAAATTATTATCAAGCCGGCCAGCTATTATGTAGGCTCTAGAAGCCCAACTGACGTGTCTATTCATCATCCTCGCTTTAGTATAAATAGAAGAGTTTTTGATGTCAATTGGCACACTCACTCTTCATGTGATCTCCTCTCCATGACTGGGTTTTTGGAGATAGAGAAAACACTAAGAGTATTTGCTATGATGCCCTAGCCGCAGTAGCATAATGACCTAGATCTAAACTCTGCTATGGAAGAAACCCTAGATGTCACTAAATACGCAGCAACCGAAAGGCTATATCTTATAACGCAGTCCAAAAGGGAACCTACGCACCAGGCAACGTGTAATCTGGGCAACCATGACATTTATGGTGATAGTCAAGATCACGCTAAACCATCACATATATGGAACGCAGATAGATAATGCAGTCTTGGATAATGCCATCGTGAAACAAAAGGTAGCTATTGTAACATGGTGAAGCCATAGTTAAAAGAAACGTTGTTCTAATGAAGAATCTTACCACGCTGTCCCTACACGCTGAGCAGACAATCCATACGTTGTGATGAAGGCATATCCACGCAACAGATGGTGACCATCTCCACGCAGGGCACAAGATTATTAACATGCAGGCAGAGACTCATACGTTGGATCATGAATTCGCAGGCACTAGATACGCTGGTCTCTGATGATGCTTATACGCAGAATCATACACGTTGTAAATACACGCTATCATGGCATATAATATATATATATATATATATATATATAATATATATATATATATATATATATATATATATATTAATATACAACTGGGCAAATACACAGGCATAGAACACAGTCTATGATGACTCAGACCTAGCCGCAGGACATAATGAAGAATCAGTCACACTGGGCATATTCATGGTTATATATATTCATATATACGCTGGTAATATACCGCACACTGGGCAGTCACGTTGGTGCCGCAGTGATGAAGAGGTGTCGCAGTACAACAGAGTCTACACGTTGTTCATAATTTGGATTCAATGCAGTCAATGAAGACTCCATCATAGCAATAGCTAGATATAAGAGGGCTATGATATATGAATATATATACGCACAGTATTCTTGGATATATATACTCGCAGGTGGAAAAATATAAATTGTTATACATAGCAAATGTATGTGGCTGACTGAATGGATATATACTCACAGGTGGAAACATATAAATTGTCATATGCAACGACTTCATAATAAAGGGTCTATATGATGTCATGATAACTACATGATACATTGGTTCATGGAGAAACCCTATACGTTGTTATAGGAGGAGACCTGTTAACGCAGTAAGAACCAATTTAAGAAGTCTGCAGAATAGGATCTATAGCCTAACTGCTTTGCTAGGCTGCAAGCCATAGCAAGCAGCTAAGGCTGATGACAGTATTATAATGTTGCAACATGATGATGCAAAGGCGGCATGATGACGATGATTCATATTAGCATGGGAAGCATGGGCAGCATGAAGCAAGATGATGGACAACTTGATGTATGGGCAGCATTGTGATCATGAGCAGCATGAAGATGCATGATGCAGCATGATGGTGCTACACGGTAAGGTGCAGCAGATGAACGAAATGGGTAGGTGAAGTCTTCACTTAGGAGATTCAGTTGAAGCATAATGTCTTCAACTGATTTCATCATCATAGGAAATGATCTATGCTTAGATCCAGATAAGTCAAAGTGTTGACTTTTGTTGTAAATGTATTATCTCTCTCTCTCTTTCTTTGCTGAACTTTGAAGATAAAAGAAGATTTGATCAAAGGGTTTCCCCACACATTGTGGGGTTTGTCTCTGGCTCGCGCCACATCTTGTATCATCTTGTCTTGGCTTGTCTTCTGCGTTTTATATTTATGTTCTATCTACAGTTTATTGTAATGTTGATGTGATTGCTAACTGTGAAAATTTAAATAAATTGCTCTAGCATAGAACATACCTAAACTTAACAGAAGATCAAGTAGGATTAAGGACCCATTTGACCCCACAAGAAGCCTATAAAAGGAAGCACATCGAATTCATTTGGAGCATGTGACTTCTCATCAAGTTTGAACTCTATCTACTAGGCAGAAGTGCAAAGTGGGTTGCTAGGAAAGTTTGTTTTTGAGAGGTCAAATTGAATGTGAATTTGTGGGAGTCTAAGGATTCGAGGAAAGTTTAAATTTTGGTGGTGGTCTCTCTCTGTTTCGTGATCTGGATTGGGAGATCAAAGTCTTTCAAGTTGGATTGTTGCTTGTTGTTGCCATTAGGGGAATTTTGAGGTCTAAAATGGGCCTCTTAAGAAATATGTACAACCAAAATAAACTTTATAAGAACCAATAGGATTCAAGATGATGATGTCAACCATGCAGGATGATTCACCATTTTTGGAATAAAAAAGTAAAAAAATTAAAAAATAATAAATAAAAAAACTACTTTTCAACTCGTATTTTCAACTTATCTCCCTTAAGTTTTACTCAGATTTCGAGCGGGAGTACTCATTGGATGAAAATTTTAATTCCTCATCCAAGGAGTACCCATGCATCATACTTTTGATGGACCTTTCTACATGAAAAATCAGAAGTACATGGAAAAACATGATTGCAATCATGTTTTTCATGTATTTCTCATTTTTCGTGTAGCAAGGTCCATCAAAAGTATGCAACATAGTTACTCATTAGATGAGGAATCAAATTATGCATTCAATGAGCATTTCCACTCAAAATTTGAGTAAACCCATAGGGATTTAAGTTGAAAATACGAGTTGAAAAAATAGTTTTTTACATTTTTCCCTCTAAAATTTGATGATGTAATCTAATCTTATTTTATTATTTCCACTCTTATTTTATAATTTCCTTAGGAGGCACACTTTAGACCTCAAATTCCCGTAATGAAGTTGTTGCATAGTCGAAGTTATTGGGAAGATGTCAATCTTCTCGAGGCTGACATGGTGTGGAGGGATGGTTTGGTCTTGGTCTAGGGTGAAGAGTCTCAAAGAATACTATTGAAAGGAAGAATTACTTTGACCGGGTTTTCCCCTCGAGGGGGGTTTTGCCCTGGCATGTGCCTACACCTTTTGTCCATTGTTTTCTGTATTGATGCTTTTGGTAATTGCTTGATGAACTAAAGAAAGAAGATATAAAGAATCGTAATAATAAGAAACATCACAAGTAATTATCAAGATCGAGAAAATATGTACTTCCTTTATGATTTTCTGACGGGAGGAGGGTCATATCATGTGTGTTAAATCCTCATCAAGGCCAGCGCTCCTCGGGATCCATCAAGTATCCTATGTCATCGTCAAATGTGGTTAGACATTCTCTACAAAGTCTTGGAGAAGCAATACATCCTTGAAGGGTGATCTGATATTGATTCAAGACAATTAATAATGTATTACAGACTCATGTGCATGGATGTGCCTATGTTATTTTATGCAACGGATCGATGATATTGTGAAATACACAAGCAATGAAGTAGTTAAAAAAAAATAACAGGCAAACATATAAACACAACAAGTTTAATAAGGATTTCACCCAATACTCTTGGGCTACGTCTCTCGGTCCAGCCTTCAGTGGTGGCCTCTCTATTATGTTTTCAAAGAAGAGTTTTTACAACAGTGAGCTCAATTTGAGTCTCACTCAATAGATATAAATCAATAAGACTGTACATGGATTCCCAAAGTCTTTGGAGTACACAGACTCTCCTCACTAAACTCTTGACCTCTATTGGTCATAGTAGTATGAGCCCAATCTGAGACTCATACATGACAGGCATTATAGAGGAGTGCGCTTGAGCCTCTCAAGTCTTCTCTAGAGTATGCAGACTCTCTGACTCTCTCTGTCTTTGTCTTAACTCTAACTCGATGCCGCCTTTGCTTCTGTAGGTCAGCTCGACTACTTCTCTTTGCTTTCGGCTTACTACCTACTGCTCTCTTCGCTTACTGCTTGCTTCTCTCTCTGTGAGTTTGTGGCTTTAAAGCCAATCTACTTCCTGACTATTCGTTTCCACTTCCCAGCTTTCCAATTCCCCTGCTTTTGTCCATTGAATCCCTTTGTCCTGCGTAATTAGTTAATATATAACGCCTCACAGGGAGGTGGCCACCTATTTCATAACGGATGAGTGTCAGTTCTCTTGGACATATTTGAAACGACCATTTTTTCCATTAACTCCAAGAATGCCCACAAAACACGACCTTCTGCCAACACATCGTCCATATCGGACTTCAAATCCTATACGACCTCACTTCATAACCTTGTCAAATCCGGTCATCCATCAGAACGCATCTCCGTCGTTGATCTGGGGGCCCCAGATCCAACGGTCATCATTCATATCGAGTGGCTAAGTAGCATTATGTTTACCCATCCAATGTGAGCAGTTTCTCTCTCTCCTCGCCAGGACGTGTGGCGATCGTTGTGTGGCATCGGGCAGAACTCAATCGAAACCGCTTACCGCTTGAAGCCCCTCCAATATTCTACCAATTTTGTGGAATCTCGCTCCGACGGAACCGAAACAATATTTTCCACATTTTATAATTATTTTTGGTCAGGGTGCTTGGGGCTTCTCTTCACTGAGAGGTTTTCCCTACGATATGTGATTAGCGAATATCGGAAACTACATTTGTTCCTTAAAATTACCCCTACATTTGCTAGTTGGCATCAGCGCATGTTACCATGGTCCACCGTTTTGCATGCTAGATCGACGGCCCTCGTTGATCCGCGCTGATCACCATTGCAACTATCTAAGGATTCCCTTTGATAGCTTGATCTTTAGAAGACTTTGAATCTTTGGCATGATTTTTAGAGAGTTCATGAAAACTTAGAGTGTTCTAGGATCCATTTTGGATCACGCCTGCCACTAAAAAAACTTTTGGACCACCAAAAGTTGGTTTTTAAGCATCAATCAAGTGAGGATATAGATTCCTCGCTTGCCCAATTTCTATCCATCTTGCACTGCTTGGTTTTAAACCCTTGAGTCCAATCCTGAGGTACTCAACATCCCCTCTGCACATAGTTCTCACCTTCTTGTCCAGAATTGTATCTTCCTACAATTCATTGAGATATTCAGGCAACAGATCATTAATAGAAGGCAATTGGCTCTGCTCTTCAGGGTCTTCAACCAATGAAGGTTCAAACAATCTCAAGATTTATGCATTAACTACTGAATAGATGTGCATGTAAGCTGGCAAATCAAGGCGAAAAGCATTCTCACCAATTTTCTCAAGTATCCTGAAAGTTCCATACCTTATCAGCTTCAGCTTCTTACCTTCACCTTGCATTATGTCTTTGCTGATATACAGCCATACTTGATCACCAACTTGGAAACTATGCTCAGTCTCATACTTATCATGCCTTGCCTTGTACTTGGCCTGGCTCTTTTCCAGTTGTTCCTGTACTGCCTGGTGAATCTCTTGGATTTGTTCAATGAACTTGGTTGCCTTGTCCACATCATTGTGTTCATCAACCGCTATGTCTTTACCAAAGACAAAATCCAAGGGAGACCTTGGTGTGAAACCAAAACAGGTCTCAAAAGGAGATCTATGTGTAGAAGAATGTTTAACACAATTGTAAGCATGTTGCACATAACACAAATGTTCATCCCAAAGCTTGGGATGCTTGCTGCAATAGCCTATGAGCAACTGGATCATTGTCTTGTTGACCACCTCTATTTGGCCATCTGTTTGTGGATGAAAGGTTGTGCTCTTCTTCATTCTGGTGTCCATCAATTCCCACAGACTTGACCAAAACTTCCCAACAAATCGGGAATCTCGATCAGATACAATGGAAGTGGGTAATCCAAAATCAACCCATACATGCTGAAAGAACAACTTTGTTGTTTGTTCAGATGTAATCTATTTGTTACAGGGTATTAAAATACACATTTTGCTGAACATATCCACAATAACATATAAATAGTCATGACCTTTTCTAGATTTAGGAAATCCCCCAACAAAGTCCATGGAAATACTTTCCCAAGGATGAGAAGGAACTAGTAGTGGAGTGTACAAGCCTAGTTTTCTATTGTTGGGCTTGCTTTTAGCACACATGGTACACCCTCTTATTATCTAGAAACTGTCTCATTCATTTTTGGCCAATAACAAAATCTTTGCAGCTGTGCAATTGTTTTACTTACACCAAAGTGACCTGATATTAGAGAAGTGTGTGCTTCTCGAATTATCTTTACTCTTTAGGTTTGACGAATGCATAACTTTCCAAAATTATACAAGAGTCGGTCCTTAATATGATAATCCAATTCTTCTACTTGTTTTCCATGACTTAAAGTTGCATATACATCTTTGAAATCTATATCTTGAGCATACTGTTCAATGTAGCTTTCATGCAAAAATGAATTATGCTAAAGTATAGTAGATGCATTTAAGATTGGTCTAGACAACATATCTGCAACTTTATTGTGTATGCCCTTTTTATATCTAATGACAAAATGAAATTGTTGTAGAAAACCCATCCACCTATAGTGTCTTGATTGCTACAACTTAGTTTGCGAGTGTAAATATTGAAGTGGTTGATTATCAGTATGTATAACTGTCTCTTTGCCCATTAAATAATGTTTCCACTTTTTCACACTCTATAATAATGCATACAATTCTTTATCATATGTGGGATAGTTAACTACTATAGAATTAAATGTCTCATAATGATAACATATGGGTTTACCATGCTGCATCAACACTGCTCCCATGGCATAGTCATTGGCATCCGTTTCGATCTCAAAGGGTCTTTGAAGATCGGGCAGTGCCAGTACTGGTGTTGTACTAATCTTTTCTTTCAAGGTGTCGAAGGCTTTCTGTTGTTTGCCTCCCTACTGAAACACCTTGTTCAATCTTATTAAAGCATGTAAGGGAACTACAATCAAGGAAAAGTTAGCAATAAACTTTCTCCAATACTGTGCTACTCCTAGAAAGCTTCTAACTTTTGTAGCAGATTTGGGTTTAGGACAATTTACAATGACTGCAACCTTAGAGGAATCTATTTTCAATTCACCACCCCCTACAATATGACCCAAATAATTCAAAGATGTTTTGCCAAATTCACATTTTGATAGTTTAACATAAAGATTTTCTCTTTTCAAAACATCTAGAGTCTGCTTTACATGCTTCAAATGTTCTTCCCATGTTTTACTAAATACAAGAATGTCATCTAGATATATAATGACAAAATCATCAATAAAAGGCCTGAGTACATCATTCATTAATCTCATGAAAGTAGTAGGATCATTAGTTAAGCCAAAAGGCATAACTAACCACTCATACAATCCCTGCTTTGTTTTGAAAGTAGTCTTCCATGCATCTTACTCTGCAACTCTGACCTGATGGTAGCCATTATGCAAGTCCAACTTGGAAAAGTAAATAGCTTCTTTCAACTGATCTAATAAATCATCTATGCGAAGAAGGGGATAACGATTTTTTATCGTTCTCTTATTCAGTGCTCAGTAATCAATGCACATTCTCCATGAGCCATCTTTCTTTCTCACCAAGACAATTGGAGACCCACATGGTGATGTGCTAGGTCTTATGGACCCTTTCTCGAGCAACTCCTATACCTGCTTCTTGATTTCTGCATTCTCTAAAGCGAACAACCTGTACATCCCAATGTTAGGCAATGGAACATCTTGCTGTAAATTAATATCATGTACTATTTCCTTTTTGGGTGGCAGACCTTTAGGTTTTTGAAATAGCATATCATATTCTAAAACAACTTTTTCTAAATCAACTTGTTGTTTAGCATTACAGCCTTCAAATACATTGGGTTTATCAGGTTTTTTTTCCTTTACAACCATCAGTGAAAATTGTTTGCATGAATTTACAATTCTTTTCATCTACCCTGAGTTTATGAGAGTATAATTATTCTTGAGTTTATGAGCTCTTACAATATATTCAATTCCATCTTTAACGAGTTGGTACTTATTTTCAGCTCTATATAAAATGACTTTTCTATCATATAAGTAAGGACTTCCTAAAACAATTCCACATATATCCAAGAGAACAATATCTAACTCAACCTCATCTACAAATACTGACCCAAAAGAAAACCTAAGTTTGCATTGTCTAGTCACTTGTAGTTTTGCTTTATCACATATTCAACCCAATGGATATGGCTTCTTGTGAGGTGTGGTTAGTAATCCTAGCTTCTTTACAATTGCTTTATAAATTAAGTTTACTTGTGAGCCACTATCAAACAAAGTATCAATCTTTTGATGCTTGGAAATAACTCTAATATGAAAAAACTCATGTCTTTTCCTCTCATTTTCTTCATTATTAGTAGATTGTGCAGAATTACTAGTAGATGCTTCAGAAATTTTACCTTTTATACCTGTGGTTGTGATTGATGTTTCATCCCCTGAGTCTGACCCCAAATCCTTCTGAATAGTTGTAGCAGTCTTCTTCTTTTTTCCATCGTACTTCTTGGGCCTCAGCTCCGGATGCAGAATCTAGCAGTGTTCATCATCATGCCCATCCTTCTTGCAGTGAGTGCATGAAGGTTTGGTCTTTTGTACAGCATTTGTCTTTCTCTCTTTCCATTTTTGCTTTCTCTTTTCCTTGTTCTTGCTTGTAGTGGGTTTTGATGATATCCCAACTTCTGGGTTCACATTCTTGCCTCTAGCCTCTAGATGTGTATCCTGAACAGATACCTCATCTATGCTAGTAGGATTAAACATGAGAAAGGTGTGGTTTAAATAGCTGTGTAGACCACCTATATAATTCAATAGAATTTCAAGTGAGTCTAAAGAAATGCCTAGAATCAAAGCACTTTTTCTAAATTCTTGGGTGTAACTTTGGCACTTTGCCCTTTTAATTGGCAAAGAGTTTGCCAACTCATCATAGCTTTCTACATATAAGCTAGTGGATAGAATTGTTTTGTAATGGCAAAAACAAATTCATTCCAGGTAGAAAGAATTTTACCATGCTTCAAATTAGCTTGTGTCCTGCCTTCCCACCATACTAGAGTGGTGCCTCCAAGGCGTAGGCTAGCCAGCTGAATCTTTCTCCTTTCTGAATCAATGTTCTACACTCTGCAATATACATCAATCTGTCTAATCCAATTATCTAGCTTTTCCGCATTCAATTCTCCGTCATATATTAGCAAATCAAATTTAACATCTAATTTAATCAAAGAAGGTTTCTTCTTTTTCTTTTCAGGGCTTTCTTTATGTGAAGAAGGTGATGATGGGGGAGATGGTGGAGAGGGATTTTCCTCTTTTCCTTTGCCTTCTGGATGGGCAACTAAAAGAGGTTCTTCTACTCCTTTATCTTGTTTGGAGGTTCATGACTCTTCACCTCTACCTCTCTTAAATTCTCTATACATTTCTTCTACCATGGCTCTCATGGTCATGAAACTGTCCATAAACTATGAGTCTGATTCAAAGGGACTTTCTTCTGCCATTTTCCTCCTAGGATAGACTCTTCCAATTTCTGGGTTAGCTTCAACCAAATCTCCTTCTCCTAATTTAAGCTTTGTCCTAGTTAGCATTCAACAAAAAAGAATCCAGCATAAGCTTGTCTAACCTTAGCAACCTAGAGCTCTGATACCACTTGATCTGATATCGATCCAAGGCAATTAATAAGGTATTACAGACTCATGTGCATGGATGTGGCTATGTTATTTTATGCAACGGATCGATAAGATTGTGAAATACACAAACAATGAAGCAGTTAAAGAAAACATAACAGGAAAACATATAAACACAAGAAGTTTAATAAGGAGTTCACCTAATACTCCTGGGCTACGTCTCCCAGTCCAGCCTTCAGTGGTGGCCTCTCTATTATGTTTTCAAAGCAGAGTTTTTACAATAGTGAGCTCAATTTGATTCTCACTCAATAGATATAAATCAGTAAGATTGTACATGGTTTCCCCAAGTCTCTGGAGTACACAGACTCTCCTCACTAAACTCTTGACCTCTATTGGTCACAGTAGTATCAACCTAATCTGAGACTCATACATGACAAGCATTACAGAGGAGTGCGCTTGAGCCTCTCAAACCTTCTCTAGAGTACATAGACTCTTTGACTCTCTATGTCTCTATCTTAACTCTGGCTCGATGTTACCTTTGCTTCTGTAGCTCAGCTTGGCTTCTTCTCCCTGCTTTCGGCTTACTGCCTACTACTCTCTTCGCTTATTGCTTACTTCTCTCTCTGTCGGTTTGTAGCTTTAAAGCCAATCTGCTTCCTAATTGTTCGTTTCCGCTTCTCAGCTTTTCGTTTCCCCTACCTCTGTCCGTTGAATCCCTCTATCCTGCGTAATCAGTCATTGTATAATGCCTCACAGGGAGGTGGCCACCTATTTCATAACAGATGAGTGTCAGTTCTCTTGGACATATTTGAAACGACTGTTTTTTCTATTAACTCCAAGAATGCCCGCGAAACACGACCTTCTGCCAACGCATCATCCATATTGGACTTCAAATCCTATGTGACCTCGCTTCATAACCTTGTCAAACCTGGTCATCCATCGGAACGCGTCTCCGCCGTTGATCTGGGGGCCCCAGATCCGACGGTCATTGTTCATATCGGGCGGCTAAGTAGCATGATGTTTACCCATCCGATGTGAGTGGTTTCTCCCTCTCCCCCCCGGGACGTGTGGCGATCGCTGTGTGGCATCAGGCAAAACTCGGTCGAAACTGCTTATCGCTCGAAGCCCCTCCGATATTCTGCCGGTTTTGTGGAATCTCGCTCCGACGGAACCGAAACAATATTTTCCGCATTTTATAATTATTTCAAGTCCAGGTGCTCGGGGCTTCTCTTCACTGATAGGTTTGCCCTGTCGCTAATCGCATATCGGAAACTACCTCCATTGCTTAAAATTACCCCTGCATTTGCTAGTTAGTGTCAGCGCACATTACCATGGTCCGCTGCTCTGCGCGCTAGATCGACGGCCCTCGTTGATCCGAGTTGATCGCCATTGCAATTGTCTGAGGATTCCCTCTGATAGCTTGATATTTATAAGGCTTTGAATCTTTGGCATGATTTTTATAGAGTTCATGAAAACTTAGAGAGTGTTCTAGGATCCATTTTGGATCAAAGGGCCATGGGTACACCTACAAGTATTACATAACACATACTCAAAGAATCAAGTTCAATCAACATCATGGATACAGGAACCATAAAAACATCAAGGTGGACCATATTCAATGTCAAACCCATAAAAGTACTTCTCAAAAGTATCATCTTCAAATGTCCTACTAGTTTATGATTATGAGCAAGTTACCATACTGAGGCATGGAAGAGTTATCACATGATCTTATTAGGTGCTTCCAAGGGGAGGAACGGTTCCTAGAATAACCCTTTCAAATGATAGGTGAAACTAATAGTGTTTCTTGTGTTTTTATTTATGAAGGGTGTAAGAATCTTATATTAGGTTATGTAGAACCATTGTCCATGAGCATCTTGTAGAGGGGGCACTTAGTTGCTTGAATTACCTTCCCTCACCTTTGCTTTTCCAAGCCCCTGTATTTGCATTTTTCTTTCTTACTTTAATATGCCTTGTTCAACAATCTTTATCAATTTAGTGATAATGATGATATGATCCCCATTTAATGATCAACATTTTATCACTTCATTGAGGTCGGGATATTCACTCTTTACTTTGATAGGCGTAATATGCATGAATACTCTAGGGGGGGTGGATATATAAGAGGGGATAGAGCCCAAGCCACATTTGGAATTTGTTTTTTTTACATCCTTTTTCATTCTTTTGCATTTTGATACATGGATTATGCTCTTTCTTTTCTTACAGCTACATCAAGTGCAGGTATTTTCAACCCCTTCTTCTCATAGGACAAGGCCAATAAGGAATTACTACAAGAAATTAACAACAACCAATCAAAAGATGGGATAACGAACATGGGGAAATGATGACAAGCATTAAGCATAAATAGCATAAAGCACAAAAATCATGAGAGCCTCATATTTGTGCACCTCCCAAACAATTAAAAAAAAATCCCTAAGGAATGTCAAACTAGACTAATGGCACAAGATAACCACCAAGGTGAAGGAAGGGAACAAGTACACAACCAATAGTGGTATATAATCCAATTTTAAGCAGTAGTCCATGCTAGAACACCTTAAACATTAAATGAAAGTAATTGAGTGCAAAAAAGGTTAATGTATCTCATAATATGTGACCCACCTTCGTTGAATGAGTAGGCTAGATCAATTAGTGCACTCACTCAAGAATGGGTGAGAGGCATTTGAAGTTGGTGATTTGTGGATTGTAGTAGGGTTGTTGACTAACAAGTTGCAACATAGGTGAAAAAAAATATCCTAGAGTTACCCATGTTCGTGCATGTGTAACAAAATGTATTCCTTTTTCTTTTCTAAAATTGCCACAAAACATAGAGACATATAGATGTGTTAAAAGAAAAAATGGTGCATTAATTTAAACTAATATGGCTAATTTATGTTACATGATCCCATAGTCCCTCCCTCACAATGCCACTCTAACCTAAAATAAATACTTACCATAAAAACATCCAACCAACCAAATGAGAGAAATTTATGTTGGCCATTAGAATGAATGGGCTTTTTGGCTATAAACCAAGAAGCATTGTAAGCTTGTGACTCTTTGTGTATAATTGCCAAGCTTTGGACATCAAAGTTACAAGCATGTATAATGATGCAGGTGCATTAGACCGAGCTCGAGAGATGAAGAATTTAGGTAGATCTTAACAATGTGGTGGACTAGCCACATGTTAATGTCGGCAAATGATTTTTTCTTTTTGTTAGAATTTTTGAATATTTAATTTAAGTGTAGGATTCGATTATTCTTGAAATAAGTCGAAGAGTTTAAATTTGAGTTATTTCTCATTGTAATGATTAGCTTACGTGGTTGTCTTTTTTACTTCCCTCATTTGAGAGAGAAGGGGAATCAACCACTTTCTGAAGTTTGTAAATAAAAGAGACTTAGAATGGGAGGAGGAGCGTTCTTTTCCTGCCTCCGAGTATGTGTGTTTGAAGTGAATGAAAGAAATATTTTGCACTTGTATAGTATTCACAAATTTGCGTCTTTTCCTTTACTTTGGTTCCAATTGGACTGTGTACATTATTTAAGATTTAGTCTTTGTTGTAAAAAATTATGAACATGTTGTATGTCTATCAAAATTCAATGGAGTTGTAGTTGTTTGTGTATTTCGATTTTTTGGCACCTGTGGATTTTTTGAAGCTTTAATTATTTAAGCGTAGAAACTGAAATTGGGTCAGCACTTCGAGCTATTAGAACCAATCATGTTGCGGGTTATAGCACGTTGCAAGTCGAAGAAACAGGTGACAGAGCACTCTGTCTATTACCCTTTTGTTTTGCTAGATGAAACTGGAACGGGACCCTACATTGAGACACACACGTGTATCCCCTCTAAAATCAAGGCATAGGGAGCATAGGTGGTTAGATGTTTACTAGCTTGTTCGTGGAGGAGTTGAAGTGATCACACGCACAATAGCTACATCATAGAAGGCGAAAAAAGGAGGTGTTGTGAAATCATTCAGCAGCGAAGGCACTACGAAATAATTTTTCAGCGCCTACAACCAACCAAAAAACCAAAGGCACTACAAAATAATTTTACAGAATCTGCAACCAACCAGAAAAACAAAGGCGCTACGAAATAATTTTATAGCGCGAGTCCAAGAGACAAGCCTGCTGGGTTTCACTATCAATTTTTGGTATTAGAGCGTGTCTGATATTGGTGTTGTTGTCTACAACATAGGGAGATGGCTATGTGAGAAAGGGGAGCGCGAGGTCGAGGAGCGAGATTCGTAACTAATGCAGAACTCTGGGAAGAGATTCAGAGGTTACAATCTCATTTAGAGGCTATGGAGGCAAATAGACAGTGAGATCCTGAGGTTGGAAATGAGTGGATTGGAGGAGGAAGTTGGAGCATAAATAGCAGCACCTATGGATGAAGCTCCAAAAGTTAAAATATTGAGGTTGGTGTTAAACTTAAGTTCAAGACCAAAACTTGAATTGACTACCTATGATGGCAACTTGGTAGTCGAGAATTTGATGGATTGGATAAGTGAATTAGATAAGTATTTTGAGTATGAGGGAATTGAAGAAGACAAGAGGATAAAATTTGTTGTAACTAGGTTCAAAGGTCACGTTGCATTGTGGTGGGACAATGTGCAGGCTAAAAGGAGAAAACAGGGGAAACCATTGATAAAGAGTTGGGACAATATGGTAGCAAAGATGAAGGGAATTTTTTTTTGAAAGGCTATCAATTATCCATCTACAGGCAGGTGCATAACCTCAAGCAAAGGCTACTAACGGTCAGAGGGTATACGGAAGAGTTTTACAAGGTGAATTTGAGGCCAGGTTATGTAGAAAACACCCTAGCGAAAACAACAAGGTACATCAATGGTTTGAGGCTAGAGATTCAAGATGAAATAAGCATGCTTTCTCCTAGGATGATGGAAGAAGAATATCAGTTTTCCTTGAAGGCAGAAGAGAATATAACAAGGAAGCCAAATTTAGGTAAAGGCCATGGTTTTGCTAAACGAAAAGAGCAGCCAGTTGGAAGGGGGGAAACTCCAACTCAAAAGAATAATGTGAGTAACCCAAGTCAGCAAAGGCAACAAGAGAAAGAAGGTGACTCCAAAGGAGGAAGACCTTACCAGAGAGGTAGAGGTACAGGAAGAGGCAGAGAAACCATCTATCAGTGTTACAAATGTGGGCAGTTGGGTCAAAGATATTTTGAGTGTCCTGAGAATGAAAAAGTAGCGCAAAGAGATGCATATGTAGCTCATACAAAAGCAACAGAAGCATAGGCACATGTGGTAGAAAATGTACCGAAGATGAGAGAAGCTTTAATGATAAACAAAGCCTTGTTGAAACCATCCAAAGAAATTGTTGAACCAACACAAAGAAGAGCCTTGTTTAGGATTGTTTGTAAGGCCGAAGGAAAGTGTTGCAAAGTTGTGATTGATAGTGGAAGCACTGACAATATAGTTTCCACAGAAATGCTGGAAAAACTCGAATTGAAAAGGTTGAAGCACCCAACACCATATAAAGTGTCATCATTGCAAAAAGGTCACCAATTGTTGGTGAGTGAGAAGAGTGAAGTGGAGTTCCAAATAGGAAAATATAAGGATAAGGTAGTTTGTGACATCATGCCAATGGATGTTTGCCACCTCCTTTTGGATCAACCTTGGCAATTTGATAGGAAATTGGTGCATGATGGAGAGAACAACACTTACAAGTTTGAAAAGGATGGTATCAAGCATACTCTCGTACCATTAAAGGAGGAGAGTACAATTGGGACAAATTAGCTCAAAAGCATTGTTGTTAGGAGGAAAAGAATTTCTACAACAAATGGAGAAAGAAGAGGTCAGCTATGCGGTGGTCTACAAACCAAAGGTAATACTTCTGCACACCGAAATTGCAGATTTACCTGTTGAAGTTCAAGAGATGTTGCACGCATTTAATGATATTGTAGTAGATGGTTTGCCAAGCGGGTTTTCCAAGTGAGTTGCCACCTAAGAGAAGTATCATCCATCACATACACCAGATACCACGAGCAATCCTTCTAAATAAAGTCACTTACTGAATGACGCCCGAGGAGAATGAGGAAATAAGGAAACAAGTTCAAGGATTGCTAGATAAAGGGTTGATAAGGGAGAGCTTGAGTCCATGCATTGTCCCTGTGGTACTTAATCCAAAGAAGGATGGAGGATGGAGGATGTGCATAGATTCTAGAGCAATCAACAAAATCACAATTAGATACAGATTTATGTTGCCACGGATGGACAACATGATGGACTGTTTGAGTGGAGAAGCCTACTTTTCAAAATTTGATCTGAAAAGTGGTTACCATTAGATCCAGATCAAAGAGGGGGACAAGTGGAAAATAACTTTCAAGACCAATGGCAGACTATATGAATGGTTGGTCATGCCAATTGGACTAAAAAATGTGCCAAGTACCTTCACGCGGTTGATGAACAAGGTCTTGAAGGAGTTCATCGATAAGTTTGTTATTGTTTATTTTGATGATATTTTGATTTTCATCCAAACAAAGGAAGAACACATTAGGCATGTAAGGTATGTTCTAGAAAGGTTATAGCAAGAGAAATTGTTGAATAACCTAAAGAAATGTACTTTCATGAGGTCTAAGTTGGTATATTTATGCTTTTTCATTTCAAAGGATGGACTGAAAATGGATCCAGAGAAAATAGAGGTGATTGTACGTTGGCTTTCACACAAGAACATTTTCAAAGTAAGGAGCTTTCATGAACTAGATAGCTTCTAGAAAAATTTCATCAATAACTTCAGTAGTATTTGTGCACCCATCGTTGAAAAGATTAAGAAAGATAGCCATATTGTTGGACAACAATAATAGAGAAATGTTTCCAGCTCTTGAAGAGGAAGATCCCTGAGAAACTAGTGTTGAAACTACTTGAATTCAATCATCTTTTCAAAGTCATATGTGATGCCAGCGGAACAACCATTGGAGCAGTATTGAGTCAAGAAGGTAAACATGTTGCATATTTCAACGAGAATTTGAATGATTTAAAACAACAATACTCCTCTTATGACAACAAATTCTATGCAGTGGTTCAAGCTTTGAAGCATTGGAGACACTATTTGATGCCCAAGGAGTTTGTTCTGTTCTCTGACAATTCTACATTACAATATATAATGTAGCAACACAAGTTGAACCATAAGCATGTCAAGTCAGTGGAATTCCTACAAAGTTTCACCTTTGTTCTGAAACATGTGAGTGGGCAAGCGAACAAGGTAGTTGATGCTTTGATCAGGAGGAGTTTGATCATGCAAGACTTTGATTATTTGAAGGACTTGTATGAGGTTGATGCTAATTTTAGAGAGGTCTTTGAAGCATGCAATAACCCCATGAGCAGAGATAGCAACCCATGGAAGGAGTTTATGTTGCAAGATCATTTGTTGTTCAAGAACAATCGATTATGTATTCCTAGTTTCTCTATGAGAGAGAATCTAAAGTATGAAAAGCACAATGGAGGATTGGCAAGGCATTTTGGAGTGGACAAGACATGTGGATAGCTAGAACATTTTTATTTCTAGCCAAATATGAGGGAAAATGTGCAGAAATATGAGCAAATACAAAGTGTGTCAACAAGTGAAAGGGAGGAGTCAAAATGTTGGACTATATACTCTTTTTCCCATCCCTAGCAGACCATGGGACTCGGTGAGTATGGACTTTGTATTGGTTTACGAAGGACGTAGCAAGGCAATGACTCCATACTTGTAGTTGTGGACAGATTTACAAAGATGGTTCATTTTATCCCGTGTTCCAAGACTAGTGACGCTACACATGTGGCTCATTTTGTTTCAATGAGGTTATCTGATTGCATGGCTTTCCAAAGAGTATAATCTCTGACATAAACACCAGGTTCACAGGGAATTTTCAGAGGACCTTGTGGAAGAAGCTTAGAACAAAATTGAACTTCATCTCAACCTATCATCCACAATCTAATGGGCAAGCTGGAGTGGTGAACAGGAGTCTCGGATGTTGAAGAATCTAGGGAAAAGTAGTGTAGAGTGATTCTTCGTTACTTGATAACAATTTGTGGAGTACTTTTACTTTTCCTTATTATCTTAATCTTCTTCTTATTATTATTAATGCATGTGTGTGTACTTCATCAAACTACTACCAAAACATAAGAACAAGACCACAAGATGTTGGCTCTCTGCCCAGGCAAAAACCTCTCTTCTCTTGAGAGGAAACCCCTTTAATGAATTTCTCTTATTGAAGCTTCTATTAATCAATGGCAAACCCTAGACCCCCGACAAAAGTATCCTCCAAGCACAAGTCAAGTCCTTCCTTCTTTCTACACCTTATTTCCTGACACTTCTTTTGGTACTTTGTTCTCCGGCACTTTGTCCTCATTCTTCCATCACTTCGTTCTCTTACTATGATTCTTGTCTAGAGATAGACCTTACTTGTGTGAGTCTTCTAGATGTGGTTTTCCTCTTCTATCCCTTACTCAAGTATACTTCAACTTTGACCAATCAAGATCCTTCTTGAGTGTATGATTGTTCTATTGTTCTCTTGCCCTAGTTTTCCACGTGTGGAGAGTACCCTTAGTGAATTAGGGTCTTACTTCCTTCGCTAGAGAGAGGGACTTCTTCGCTTGACTTGGGAGGCATTGTAGGCCTAGTGACTAGCCCAAATACCAACAAATCTTGCACTAAAATCTTGTTGCTGCTAAAAACGTAGTCTATCTTCCTTATCCTCACACTTGTGATTATTTCTAACCCTAGAAACAGTGCTTCACCTTTGTTTCCCTTCCTTCTTACTTCGTTACATCTTGGAGACTTTTATATACTTGCTTGCCTTTACTTTATCTTAGCTACTTCCTTCGCAGATTTCAGAGATGATTGATTGCATTATAGAGGAGTGGACAACCTCTATATATAGAGGTTTGTCCCTCCACTTAGGCCGACTAGTCCCCTTGTTTGTAGGCCGACTTGAGGACTGCTAGGAGGTTGATTTGTTGAGAAAACTTCAGATAGTCTCCATGGTCGTGTAGCATGCTTGAAGGAGCTTCTTGATGGTGCCATTCCATAGGAGCAGACTTGACTTTGCTTGGAGTTTTTCCCTTTGTCTTTAATATATATTTATAAATCGTGTAACATGCCCTTAAGGTCTTCAACATAATTCTTTTGACTATTTGACTCACCTATAGCACTTTAAATAGTGTTAGACCTATTTCAATGAGTAAGAAACTCATTGACATATATTATAAAAATAATACTTCTTTTCTTGAATAAGTAAAAATATCAAAAGTACATTTATGAAGACAGAACCTAGTTACATTTCTTTCAACACTCCCTCTTAACTAGGGAGGTACTCATACAACATTACAAGGTATTTGGTTGTTATCAATTTTGAAGAATTACATAAGAGAAACCGGATTTGCAATCCATCCGTTATAGCATCATATCCATTAGCATTGTCATAGTGCAAGGCCTTGACTAATAGTGCCATCTCTCTACGAGACCATGAGCTACAATGCTGGCAAGACCAATGATTTATAGACACCTTCATCATTGTCTCTCAAGATACATACCCACCCGGGTGTTCTCTGAGTATGACCTTCTAGGACTATTCTTATCTTGGGTTCCTAAACCTCAAAGAATATCAGTCCTCTTACCTACTCTTGTCTTGGATGCCCCACACATCCTTAAAGAGTATCAGGTGCCAGATAATTACCCAATCCTCCCATTCCTTCTTCTCAAGTGAAGACAAGAATGTTGTGTCTATCTTGTGTCTAAATTTCCATTCATGGCCTTCATCTAGACTTACAGCTATTAGTCTTGGTCTAGTGCATGACCCATGAGATGGAAAACACAATGTCATTCCTTTGTAATCAAGAGTGATCCAAAACTCCCTCTTGATCAAGAACTTGTCAGAGATCCATCTTAACTAGGGACTCTTTCATTCATCATCAACTTCTTCTTCGAGTGTCCTTCAGATGCTTGATCTTCTTCCTTTCTTTGATGTCAAAAAGTCTTTGTTCGGACTTCTTCTAGGTAGGACACCATCCATCTATCACTTTCCTTCTTGGGTTGTCATGTCTTGATTCCTTCATGGAAAGTAGATTTCTTTTCATTCATCTATGCTACTCCTTTGTCATGTTGTCCACGCTTCGGAATATTCTTCTCATGGATGCTTCATTGTATATGATTATTTACATGCTTTGACCTAGTAGCCCATTTTGCTTTTTCTTTTACTAGATGGCTTATTCATCATGACATCCTTGTAGAGTAGAATTAGTTATCTTCAGCTTTCATATCTCCAAGGCCTTCATAGGTGTCAAGGGTCCTTTCTTTCTTTGTCAGAGTTGTCATGCCTTCTTTCGAGACATATCTTCAAAGCATTTTGTCAGATAGTGATTCTTGGTCATCATAGTGTTCTTCACATGCTTGATCTCTTTCTTCATTTGCTTCTTCTCATATAGATAAGTCAACCATCTAATGCTTCTTGTTAGAGCATTCCTTCATTGCTTGCTTTCTGGAATTGTCATCATTTCTTCTTTCTTCTTAGTCAACAAGCTTATGCTCCTTATCTGAGCATATTATTTTGTTGCCCTTGATTGCAATGTAGTACATGCCTTCGAGCATGTATATGGTGAAAGAGATTCTTTCATACTTGTTCATGTTATAGAACTATTCCCATGACTCAATAATATACAAATGATAACATGACTAAACCTTTGATGTATATATACCTCATCTTTACTCTTCTTTGATCATCTTAGCTTCATTTGGTTGTCCTTGGTGTGGCCCTTCTTGCCTCATCTTAGCTTACCTGTATATCATCCTTTTCTTGAATCCCATGAATGGGATTCCCAATGAGTCATCTACTTTGGTCCATGAATCTTCTTTTGAAGATTCCATCATAGGATCTTAAAGATACTTGTCTTGCAAATGTTTCCTTTCTTTTGATGATGGATGTCTTCTAAGATTCTTAATTATGATCAATTTATCGTGGATGAGGTCCTACACTAGATATGCTTCGTCTACATGAATATCTTGAGCTACATCTATCATGCTCCTATATTCTAGAAGATATTTCTACCCATACATTTTTGTTCTTATTATAAATGATACATCTTCATAAGTATCTAGAACTCTATGAATATCATGCTTCTAGATTCTAAAGGAATTTTCTAGTCATGCAATTTTATTCTATTCCTACATGCTCCTATACTACTCAAAACTTTGAAAGAATTCTAGAGGTAAAGATTTTGACCTAGTCATAGTAGTGATCAGGAGGATCTTCCTTCTTTTGCTTATTTCCTTCTTCTTTCACCTCTTGAGTTATGTGAGCTTCTTCCCTCTTCCTTTTGTTGTTGTTGTCCTTCCTAAGCTTAGGACAATTCCTTTTGTAGTGTCCATATTCTTGGCATCCAAAACATTGGATTTTGGACATATCTTTGTTGTTTGTTCTTCATGGACCAAACTTGCCAAATTTACTCTTTCTCTTGGTCGTGGTAGCAAAGGCTTGCTTCTTTGATCCCACATCTTCTTTTGCCTTGAGTCTAGTTTCCTCTGTCCTGCATAGAGACCACATTTCACTGAGAGTGGTCGCTTCCTTCTTGGTATATATGCTTGATGTGAAGTTTCCCCAATCCTCGGGCAGATCATTAAATACTACAATTGTCATTTCTTTGTCGGACATGACTTCCCCATGCTCTTGAAGTTGATCTCTCATTTTAGAGATTTTCATGAAGTAGGGAGCTATTCCTTCCTTTGTTATCTTCATCTTGTACAATTCATTCCTCAGAGATATTACTTCTTCAGTTGTGGATACCAAGAATAGCTCTACTAGCTTATCATAGATTTCTTTTGATGTCTCAAACTTGGAGACATAAGGAATGAGAGAGTCTTTGATTGATTCTATTGGAATCCTTTGAGCTCGTCTCATCCTTATTGTACTTGGCTAAGGCTTGAGTTTGTTCCTTAGCATGGATAGTGCTATTCTGTTTGACATGTTCTAGGAGTTCATTCTCCTTGAGAAGTAGATCAGTCCTTTTCTTCCATGCAAGAAATTTATTAGTATCTACCAATTTATTGCTTTCCTTTGCAAAAAGACATTGATGTATATTCAGAAGGGGACATGTACTTACTTGATAGATTTTGAGATGTCGTGGATTTGATTCCTCTTTGAAGAATTGATGGCTTGCCTTCCTAGGATCTTGATGTTCTTCATGTTGCCTTCTTCAAGTGGACTTGCTTGATGATGAGATTTGCTTGATGACTTGTAGCTTAATGTAGGTCCTGCTTCAATCTGCTCTTCTTTGTAGGTTCCTTTATGTAAGGCTCTTCTTCTAGCTTTGTAGACTTGCTTAATGAATGATGGATTGTAGACCCTTCTTGTCCTTGAGGTGATTAAGAATTCCAGGCTTGATGCTTCAACTTTGTATATGCTTCTCCTTTAATGAGTGTTCTTGAGATGCCCTTTCCTTGATGTGTCACCTTACCTCTGATACCATGTTGAATAATCTAGGGCAAAGTAGTGTAAAGTGGTTCTTCATTACTTGACAAAAATTTGTGGAGTATTTTTACTTTTCCTTATTAGCTTAATATTCTTTGTCTTTGTATTAATGCATGTGTTTGTACTTCATTAAACTGCTACCAAAACATAAGAACAAGAACACAAGATGTTGGCTCTCTACCAAGGCCAAAACCTCTCTTCTCTTGAGAGGAAAACCCTTTAGTGAATTTCTCTTATTGAAGCTTCTATTGATCAATGCCAAACCCTAGACCCCTGAAAAGAGTATCCTCCAAGCACAAATCAAGTCCTTCCTTCTTTCTACGCCTTATTTCTCGGCACTTCTTCCAACACTTTGTTCTCCGGCACTTCATCCTCCTTCTTCCGACACTTCGTTCTCTTACTATGATTCTTGTATAGAGATAGACCTTCCTTGAATGAGTCTTATATATGAGGTGTTCCTCTTCTATCCCTTGCTCAAGTATACTTCAACTTTGACCAACTGAGATCTTTCTTGAGTGTATGATTGTTTTGTTGTTCTGTTGCCCTAGTTTTCCACGTGTGGATAGTACCCTTAGTGAATTAGGGTCTTTCTTCCTTCGCTAGAGAGAGGGACTTCTTCGCTTGACTTGGGAAGCCTTGTAGGCCTAGTGACTAACCCAAATACCAAAGAATCTTGCACTAAAATATTGTTGTTTCTAAAACTGAAGTCTGTCTTCCTTATCCTCGCATGTGTGACTGTTTCTAGCCCTAAAAACAGTCCTTGACCTTCGTTGTCCTTCCTTCTTACTTCATTGCACCTTGGAGACTTTTATATACTTTCTTCCCTTTACTTTATCTCGGCTACTTACTTCACAGATTTCAAAGATGATTGATTGCATTATAGAGGAGTGGACAACCTCTATATATAGAGGTTTGTCCCTCCATTTAGGTCAACTAGAAGGCTGACTAATCACCTTGCTTGTAGGCCGACTTGAGCAGTGCAAGGAGGTTGATTTGTTGAGCAGACTTCGGATAGTTTCCATGGTCATTTAGTATGCTTGAAGGAGCTTCTTAAAGGTGCCATTGCATAGGAGTAGACTTGACTTTGCTTAGAGGTTTTCCCTTTGTCTTTAATATATATTTATACATGGTGTAACATGCCCTTAAGATCTTCAACATAATTATTTTGACTATTTGACTCACCTATAGCACTTTAAAGAGTGTTAGACCTATTTCAATGAGAAAGAAACTCACTGACATATATTATAAAAATAGTATTTTTA